>WURS02053488.1:0-10894 GCA_011762765.2 Rhinocypha anisoptera | reverse complement strand
GTCACTTGTGAGGTGTATTGGTGTGTGATATAATAAATTCGGCGTAAACTCGAGAAGCAATTGGCAAATTACTATATACTTTGTTTAAAAAATTTTCAAACTTTACCAAAATATTTCTTAATTTATATTTTTACAAAAAGGCTAAAGCACTGTATGCCTCTTGTAAAAAATGAAAAGCAAAGCCGTCGAGATCAAAGTCGAGTTACTATAATTTGAAGGAATATGCAAAAAATTGGAAACGAATCGAGTGAGAATGGGAAAAGTTCGAATTACCAATTAAATTGAATGTGAATTCGAAAAGAATTAGGCGAAACATTCGAATCGATTCGAATTAAAATTTCAATCATAACACAAAAAGTTAAATTCGAATCGATGATGAATTCGAATCACAACAACGAAAGTTGAATTCGACTCGGTTAAACACAGTGGAAGTAGCGTAACTCTCACAGTACAAAAAAGTGAGTAGCAGAATACCAAAAATGACAGAACATAGAACATAGAAAACCACGATCATATTATTTTTCCCTAATATATAGGAGAAATTCCAATTTGATGTAGTATTTTGCTTAATTTTAAAAGTTAGTTTCATTAATTGAATACAGATGGCGCCACTTTTCTGATAAAATAAGATTTTTCAGAGGGATTATAAATCTGATTTTCTATAAGATTAGACATAAAGAATGGTTTCGGATTTAGACTAAATTATAATTCCAAATTAAGTTACAAAAGTTATGAAAGATTTGTAGATTCAAAATCACATCCAAAGAATTGATTGTAATCACTATTGATAAATAAAAGTTCAGTTTAAATATATATTTATTCAAATTATTAATTTATAATAATAATAAAATTTATGATATATACACACAAGAGAACGCAAATTCACACTCAAATATATAGCATATATATAATTATATATAGAAAATTAAGATATTTAAGTTAAAGAATTCATTATTTTGATCAAGCAAAAGCAAAAGAACAATAATAATAATAATAATAAATCTAGTTATAAATGTGAAATTTGATAATAATAATAATAAAAAGCATACACAAATACAGAGTGAAACAAAATTGTACATAAATTGGTCGATTTTGATTGATACAGTTGTGAGAGAGAAATTGATCAAGAAAAAATAGATCAAGAGAGAGAGAGAAAGTTATTCAAATAGAATCATCACTAGAAACGAGAAAGCTTAAGTATTGTAGAATTAATGTGCGGCACTCACATTAATTGTTAATTAATTAATTGTGCGGCAATCAAAACTAATTAATGTGTAGTAGAGATTTTTCAATATATATATATTGTGTGTATGATATGACTTGATAGAAGCCTTGAGGGTACTATTTACATAGGAAAGAAGAGGGTGTGATGTGGGTGTGTCACTTTACAATTTAACCGGGTAGATTTTTCAATTTATTTTGATTTTCTATTCAATTTTAAAAAATTAAAGTTTTGAATTGAAAATTCTAGGCGCACACCTTGAAGCACGTTTAGAGTTTTCTTTTTCTAAAGTTGAAAGTGTATGAATAAGTCAAATTGGGTTGTATTTTAAAATTTTGCCGGTTTATAAGCGAAGCAAACAACTTTGTCAATAGATGACGCTTTTATTTTTAGGCTATCTCGTTGGTTACTTAAGCATACTTATAGATAGCGTTATATATTATCGCCATCTGTTGGTCAAGTTGAACAACCCAAAACGTAGTGCTTGAGAAAGTTTTCATCAATGTTTGCCTCGCTTCATTGGAGTGTATATTCAAAGTTGCGAATAAAACCCAATGAGCAATTCACAAAGAACGTGACTCATCATAGACTTGACTGTTGGCTTCTGTTTGCTCTTTTGGTTTGCTAGCCACGCCTTTTTTGTACTAAAAATAGTTAAATTGTCATCACGTAATTTGCAAATTGCTCATTTATGTTTTATTCGCAACTTCTGTACAATATATTGTGTACTGTTTCAGGCAGGTGTGGTGGCAGCCTGTGGTCTTCCAGGTTGGCCAAGATTGCTCGCTATGTCGGACAGTGGTGAGTGGTGGGAGAGAGCGGACGAGGCCCGAGAAGAAGTAGATGGCGAGTGAGTCCGTTGATGAAGATGATGATGATGGCTCGGGCTTGCTTGCTCGGGACTACCCGCTCGACTCGATTCACTCTTCGTAGGCTCCATAACCGGAGATGGTGGAGAGGATGGTGAGGACGAGTGTGATGAAGAGGAGGGTGGAGTGGATTTGGGTGCCTGTGCCGGCGAGGAGAGTTGCGGTAGGCCACTTTCCACTGGTGGTGCTCGAGGTGCCATGGGAGGTGTGACGGGTGCGGTCGGGAATCTACCGAAGAATCGAGGGAATTGTGACGCGTAGAAGGCTGCTGCTGCGGCCGCTGCTGCCTGTGCCGCCGGATTATTGTTGTTGTTGGTACTAGGATTAGCAATAGGAGGAGATGGTGGACTGGTGGACGAGTTGGAGTTGTTCTGCTCTCCCGACAGATTCAGTGCATTGTCACGTGGTGATGAGTCTCTCGTGGGTTGTTTCCCCTCGAACGAAGGCGATGAGAGGTGAGGCGAGGGGGTAGAGTTGGGCGTGGAACCTGGACCCGAGGGTGGGGGTGCCATCATTGGTCCCATTGGGGGAAAGAAGTTGGGCGGAAGGAAGTTGCGCGGAATGTTGGCAGCGCCAAAGTAGAGACTTGCCAGTGCGGGATTCATCGCCATCATGGAGCTGAATTCCGCTAGGCCCGGTGGAGGACCCGGCGGACCGTTGGGTCCCCCTCCGTTTGGACTTGCTTGACTTGGAGGTGGTGGACCCAGTGGGGGTGGCGGGGGGAATCTCCACGGTGAAGCGGCCATTTGAGTGGCCATCAACAGAAAGTCTTGACTTGGAATGCGACCCAAAGCTACAGAGAAACACCAAAACAAGTTAGCACTAAAAATCAATATTGTTTGATGATTATTATCAATGATGAACTTACCAGCAGCTTGGGCGAGAGCTTGTTGATCGTGCAACGAGAGATCGGAGCCGAGAAACGCTCGGAATGGAGAGTGACGAAAAGCGTGCTCACGTAGTAGAGTCTCCACTGATTCTCTGTTGGTTACAACAATAACAATACAATTTAGACATAATCTAAATATTGATTAGGAAATAATATATTGAATCTAGATTTTTGCGCATGCGTAGAAAGCTTTTTTATGTAAAGGTATCAGAGATTGGCGGGTAAGTGTGACAACATTGAGGGTTAGTTCATTGAAAACATTTAGAGAGCGTGTCATACTATTAAGCTATTGTACTTTTCTAGTTTTTAGATGTTTTCATTTTCTTCCTAAGAATCGAGCAAAAATAGCCAACTTTCAGGCAACTTTTAAAATAACTACCTTCAAATACTTAATTTTCTGAGATTAAAACGAATATTTTGTGGGTTTCCTGGGGATCTCTTAAATCTTTATCCATATTCATTTCTTAAATCTTTAACTTTCACTAACTATCAAGTGCTTTTTTTCCTATGTAGATTATTATTGTGTAACCCGGATTTTGAAGGGGAGTTTAATTCTTTCTTGTATATATTTTCTCATTTATCACTGCCACCAAAGCAAACACAGTGTGTGGTCAGAGTCAGTTTCTATCCCACTGTAATTCTCTCATTCTACTAGTTTGAGAAGGCAATTTATGTCTCGGCGCATCGTAAATTTTATTTATTTACCTTGTTGTTTTAAGAGAGAGAGAGAGAGATGGAAACAAAAACACTGTTTTAAACCCTTTCAGATACACACACACACAAATCGCGTGATTTGGACATATAATAGAATCCAACAGTGAAACCTAACAATATAAACATGTGACAGCTACAAAGAGTTTTCTCTTCTCTTCTAAATTAGAATGTGAAAAAAAGAAGAAGAAGAAATGAGTCTTAAAACTGCAGATTCACAATGTGACAAGTGTACAAAATGTTTGTGTGTGCTAAAATCACAAGACAATCCAATGATATCTTTAGCTTGACGGGGAGTCTATTTAAATAGTTAAATAGCTTTAATTTGAGGTAATAATAAGCTAGCCGGCAAGAGAGAGAGAGAGAGAGAGAGAGAGAGAGAGAGAGAGAGAGAGAGAGATATTCCGGAAGCTTTCACTGTTCTATTCTACACATGTATCTAAACTGCATCTAGCTCGTAAAATGCAATTGTGGATTAGTTTAGAACTTTGTATATTTTTCTCAAACAGGTATAATTTGTTTTAATTTACAAATTAAAATTATTTACAATTTGTAATCTTTGGTTGAGATTTTTATATATTTACTATATTTTTAATCTCAGTTTTTGTAGTCAAAAGTGGAATTTTTCTTAAATTCAAAGTATTGCAATATAATAATTCTATTTTATCGCATCAATGTCATCATCATCATCATCATCATCTGGAAATCGACCTCGAAGCGGAATCCAAACTTTCCTCTTCCCTTTCTATTCATTGTTCTTTATTATCATTCACATATAATAATTATTCTATTACATAAGAAGAAGAAGAAGAACATTGAGAGCTGCACTCGACAATAGCTCATTATTGTTGCTCATCAATCCTCTGAATGCACATTTCCTCATATTCGGACAATCTCTCTCTCTCTCTCTCTCTCTTTCTTGACAATTTGAGATGTTTTAAAAGATTTTGTATATGAAGTCTGTGATTCAAACTATTTTAGTTTCAAACGGGCGCATCATTTTAATTTGACACACAATGTTTTTTTCTAAATGTGTTTACGACACGCGCAAGCCACGAGAGCACCTGATCTTGCTCAAGATTGATTACGTCATCTTACGTAATCTTGCATTATTATTATTATACTATTTCTTCTTCTATGATAAGTGTGTGTGTGTGTGTTTGTGAAATAAGATGACATCACACTTCACAGAGGATAAACTATTCTTCTTCCCCAAGCAAACCTACTAAAACCTTCAGAAGCACTCAAACCAAACTTCAAACGGCTAAACAAGCATTCACATTGAAAAGAGATGCGCATGCGCAGAACGGCTTTTCTTATTCTAATCTATTTTTATGCGTGCTCCAAGAGTATTGTAATAAATGTATTGATTGTTCTAAATATTTGTTTTAAATTTTTTTAGTTGATATACCGTGTTAAATCTGTGTTGTTAAGATATGTAGATAGAAAGATAGATAGATAGATATATTTAGAAATACTACGATTTGAACGATACGTTACATTTCATACCTTTCCAGATCGGTAAGCCGACTGGAATCACGAAAGCCCTTGGCAAACGGGTTGCTATCAATCTTAAGTTTCGTAATCTAGATTTCGAGAGAGTGAGAAAGAGAAAAAAATTAATATGGTTTGATTTAGAATAATTTGAATTTTTTTGCAAGAAAACTTACCAGTTGATTTTGGTAGGCAGTGACTGCGGTGAAGACGGTTTCCGGAAAGATATAGGTCCGGAAGTGTTCACACTCGAGATTGGTGATTGAGAGCTGACTCGAGTGGTGACTCAACTGGTCGTGTCGCAGCTTTACTATGTGAATTCGAGGTTGGTACTTGTGCATCGAGTTGAGTACAATCTGTACAAATTGATGATCAAGATTACCAAAAATTTGTTATTATTAATTATATTATACAGAAATTTAAACAAATGTTTAATCTTTACATTATTTTGGTGTGTCACAAGAATAAAGAAAAATAGATACCTTACTTTTAACACTGGGTTGGGTTTAGGGGTCACTTTTGACCCAAGTTTTTGAGCAATAAAATAGATACTAAAGGTATAAAAAACACAACCTATCCGAGTGTTAAATAGAATTTAAAAATTATTATTAATGAATAATATGATTGTGATTTTCTATGTTTAATGTTCTGTCATTTTTGGTATTCTGCCACCCACGTTTTTGTACTGTGAGAGTTACGCTACTTCCACACTGTGCTTAACCCATTCGAATCCAACTTTCGTTGTTGCAATTCGAATTCATCATCGATTCGAATCTAACTTTCATTGTTGTGATTCGAATTCTAAACAGAGTCAAATTTAACTTTCCGTGTTATGATTCAAATTTTATTTCGATTCGGTTCGAATTTTGTGCATAAATCTTTAAATTCTCAGTCAATTTGATTTGGAATTTCTAATTCTCGCTCAATTCGATTCAAATTTTTTTACAAGAGACAAACGGCACTTTAGCGCCGACCTTCTTGTAAAAAATATATTTTGAGATTATATTTGATTATTATATACTTTTGGTATTACTGGGCTAAACCATATGAGCACCTCTGCCACCATGTAAAGTTATAATTGTATATTATATATATTATTATTATTATTATAAATAAATATTCTTACATGTCCATGACGACTTACATGACCATTCTTATCCATCTCGTTGTTGGTGAGTTTGGTCTTCTCGAAGGAGACCACCTGTTTGCGTAGTTGCTCCCCGGTGAAGGGCGAGTCTGGGTGGAGGTAGAGCCGAATTGGCGACGGTGCGTCCGCTTTACCTGCCACTAACCATGAGGATCGATGGTAGGCGTAGCGGTATCGCTTGTTGTCTACCGGGACTATGTCCATCAGTACCGCGTACCGAGCAGACGGTTCCGTGTTGTGAAACGACACTCGACACGTGGGAAACATTCTGGAAAGTGAGGGAGAAAGAGAAAAGTTTAATAAAACTAATTATGTGATGCGATTCAAATTCTAAACCAATTCGAATCTAACTTTGTGTGTGCTATGATTCGAATTCATATCAGATTCGAATCTAACTTTGTGTTTGTTATGATTCAAATTCATATCAGATTCGAATCTAACTTTGTGTATACTAAAATTCTAATTTAAACACGATTCTATTCTAACGTTGTGTGTGCTATAATTCGAATTCTAAACTGATTCGAATCTAACTTTGTGTGTACTATAGTCTGTTTCATAACGCTATCTGGTAGCGCTCAAATGATTTTTGTGACTTTTTCCTGTTTTCCTCGTCGCATCCAATAGATTGAAAATGCCAACCCAACCGCAAATGCTGAAAAATTTGATAATTTTATAATTTTTAAAAAAAAATATATTTATTCACAATATTTTACACTTATTTTTGTATTGCTTTATTTTCTCCACCTTTCTCTCTCTCTCTCACCTGGGATGTGTGTGTGCGGTATCGAAGAATCGGCCCAGTCTGGCGCCAATCCAATTAGTCCTCACTCAAAGCTCCACCACTTATCGACCTGTCGCGTCGCATGGCTCGAGGCTCCCGGCGTTCTCTCTCTCTCTCTCTTACTCTCTCTCTCTCTCTCTCTCTCTCTCCCCCTCTCTATCTTTCTCTCACTCACTCACTTACTCAACTAATCGGCTTAGTTTGTCGTCGAGAAATCTTCAATTTTGCAATATATTTATATATTGACTCTACTCTACCTTGAGTGTGATGACGAATACACACTCACACTCAGAGAGAGAGAGAGAGAGAGAGAGAGAGAGAGAGAGAGAGAGAGAGAGAGAGAGAGAATTACCTATCAACACATAGAATCACAGCAATTTTTCTTGTGAGATTTCGACAACGCAATTTTGGGCTGCTTCTGTGCTAATTGAATGCTATAAAATTTGCGTACATAGATCTCGATAGATAGATACACAAACACACACATATATATATTGCAATTGAGTGGTGTAGAGTCAGAAGATATATAGCTGTTAAAACAACAAGTCACATGACTCAAAATGTGAGTAATCTAACTATCTACACTAGACACACACACACACACATATATATACACAAATTATTTCTCTTAAATGTCTTTCTCTCTCTCTCTCTCTCTCTCTCTCTCTCTCTCTCTATGTGTGTGTGTGTGTGTGCTTAACTTAATTTGTACTATGATGAAAAAACTATTTTATAGATTGATAAGATTATTAGAGGAGGTGAATGAGATTTGTTGATCACCTCACACTCAGACAAATATGAATAATATAAGTAAAGTAAGAGAGAGAGAGAGAGAGAGAGAGAGAGAGAGAGAGAGAGAGAGAAATTAATCTCTGTAGTTGTTTCAGTGTAAACTTTCTAATTTTCTAGCTATTCTTAAATTGTGTTGTGACTGGTAAAATTTTAAAAATTATTGCAAAATCAAATTTGAGCGCATCCTTCGGAGTAAATTAGAGTTGCGAATAAAACATAAAAATGAGAAATTCACAAACTACGTGACAATATAACTATTTCTAGTACAACAAAAGGGTGGCTAGGCAAAGAGTAAACCGAATTCAGCAGTCAAGTTTATATGAGTAAAACACATCAGTCACGTTCTTTGTGAATTGCTTATTTATGTTTTATTCGCAACTTTGGAGTAACTCAGCAACCATTTGATAACGTTGCAACGGAGATTTACGTGTAAGAGTATTTTAATAAATCTAATATTATTATCTATGTATATCTAAATCTTACCTCCTGCCAGTTTTGGTGATGATCATCTCTGTTCCAAGATCATGAAACTTCTCCCAAAGTTCCTTGGTCTCCAACTTGGCATCCACCTTGAGTAGCTCATCAAAGTTGCACCGAGGCAAACAAGCCGGATTCAACTCGGGCTTACCCCCGCCGCCTCCACCATTCTTGTTGTCACTGTTGTTCGAATTCGAATTGGAATTATTCTTTGCAGAATTATTCTGGTTTCCTTGTTTGGAACTCGAATTCTGATTCGATGATGCAGAGGATGAGGATGAAAGACGTTCCTTGGGGTTGCTATCACGTTGTGAGTTGTTGGTGTAGTGGTGACTGGACGATGATGACTTAGGTTCATTTTTCAGGTTGTTTAAGTTTCTTGGTGTGGAACTGTTGTTGGTGTTGTTTTTGTTGCTTGGTTTGGTGTGTAACTCGTACTCCTCGTTGTTGACCAGTGAAAAAGCGGATTGCTTCGCCCCGGGACCCGGAAATTGACTGTGCCCACTTTTGGGTGGACTTGCCGCCGGGATCGGCGGCGGCGGTCCGTTTCCACTCATTTTGTTGGCGAATTTAGCCAAATCGGCAAAGTTGAACTCGGAGAGACGCTGTTGCAATGCGAGGTGACTTGGGTGGATTCCCGGTGGGCCTAGTGGGGGCATTCCTGCTCGTAGGAATGGGTTCGATAGGAAGGGGGACATTTCCGGTGAGGTGGATGCTTTTAGGGCAGCTAGAAGTGGGAAATGAGACAAAATAAATTAATTCTCAAAAAAAGAATTTACATTTGTATTTGATACACAAATAAATCTAACTTTTTGTGTGTACTATAGTTCAAATCAAAATTATCATTCGATTACCCGATTCGATTCTAACTTATTCGTGTAATGATTAGAATTCTTAACCGACTCTAACTTTTTGCACACTACAATTCGAATTCTTATTCAAATCGAATTTAACTTTGTATGTACTATGATTCGAATTCAAAACCGACTCAATTCTAACTTTTGATTTACCATGATTCAAATTCAAATCTAATTTGATTCTAACAGTTTAATTCAAATTCATATCTGATTCAATTCTAACTTTTTTGCGTGTTATAATTCAAATACATATCTGATTCGACAAACTTGTGGCGTATTATATGATTCAAATTCTTATCTGATTCTAACTGTGTATGTACTATGATTATAACTAATATCCAATTTCATACTAACTTATTGTGTTTAGATTCGAATTCTTAACAAATTCTATTCTAACTTTATGTGTATTGTAATTTAAATTCATATTCAATTCCATTTTAATTTAGCGTAAACTATAATTCGAAATCGTAAACTTACCAAGAGGTGACATCAAGTTGGGATCATAGAAATGATTAGGCGATGCCGACTCACCACCACCATTGGTACCCGGTCCAAACGAGTCCGACTTGCACGAAGCACACTCATCATCATGACTCGATCCCGTAGATTCCACATCAACAATATCATCCACATTGATCTCCTCATCATCTCCATCATCATCGATATTTCTTTTCAACATTGATTTTCCCCTTTTCGCAGAACTTCCAAACTGATCCTGATGATTTTGATGATGATTTAGATCTTCAAAGTTACGCTTTCCACCGGAAGTCATGCTTGGCCATGCTGGAAATGCCGAACTTGGCAGGAGTGAATTGCGAAATGCAAAAGACTTTGCTTCGGCTTGCTGCTGTTGTTGTTGCTGTTGTTGTTGACGTTTACTAATCAAGGAGTCAATGGAAAAGTGCTTGGCACGTGCCGACATGGCACCACCAGACAACATTGACTTGCTTGACATCTCTCTTCGAAAATCAAGATCTTCAGAAGATGATATAGAGAGAAAGAAATGAAAATTTTTGGTGACAAGAGTCACAAGAGTCAACTTGACTCGGTGAGTGATCTAGAAGTAATGAAAAAGAAACACATTAGAAAGTCATTTGTCACTTTTGAGATTGTAATTAGGTGTGGAGAAAAGCGACTAACGAGGTACCAGAGAAGTTGGAGGGGGTAAAAGAGAGAAAGAGAGAGTAAGAGGGAGAGAGAGAGTAAGAGAGAGAGAGAATGAGTGAAAGAGAGTGAGAGAGAGAAAGTAAGAGAGAGAGAGAGAGAGAGAGAGAGAGTAAAAGAGAGAGAGAGAGAGTGAGAGAGAGAGAGAGAGAGAGAGAGAGAGAGAGAGAGAGTGATTTTAAAGTCATGAATGATGCAATGATGATGCAGTTATTACACTATAGTATAAAGGTCACACTTTTTAGTAGAGAAGACGGATGTGTCTCTTAGGTTGACATACTCTCTCTATTTCTCTCTCTCACTCTCTCTCTCTCTCTCTCTCTCTCTCACTCTCTCTCTCTCTCACTTTCTCTCTCTCTCTCTCTCTACCTCTCTCCCTGCCTGTTTCTCTCTCTCTCTCTCTCTCTCTCTCTCTTTCTCTTTCTCTCTCTCTCTCTCTCTCTCTCTCTGTCTCTCTCTCTCTCTGTCTCTCTCTCTCTGTCTCTCTCTCT
>WURS02053468.1:0-10894 GCA_011762765.2 Rhinocypha anisoptera | reverse complement strand
TACCACAAGGAAGAGCCCCAATTCATTACTTTTCCTACGAGTGTGATCAAGACTAATGCGCTTGCGGTATTTGCTGGCGGTTTCTCCGAGACGGGGTGTGAGAAAGTTCGTGGTCATGGAGGCCTGAAAGAAGGAGCTATGCAGTCTATTGTGTTCTCAGATCTCCCGCTCCAAAGAAGGGCGTCATGGAAACCATATCCCTTTAGGTTCTAGCTTTGTTTCCTCAGTCTTCATAGCTATCTCTCAGCCTTCTTCCCAACAATAGGAGACAAAGTTTTACCATCCGAAACAAACAGCCGACTTTCCCGCACGACGTCGCTTTTCGCTTGTCTTTTTATTTTTCGTCCCACGAGAAGGAAAAGTGGACGAAGTAGACGGGACGCCGATTTAACACAGCATTCATTGTGGAGTGTAATGGTTTAATGCCGCCCTGCTCTTACATTCCCCCTCTAAGCTGTCACTTCAAATGGTTTTCCTTCTTTTCCACTTGATGCCTACTTGGTTACAAATTGTACCAACTCACGGCATTCATTGGAGTAATTTCTTCTTCCTTGGGAATACCATTCATATTTATTGTCATTTTAAACCATCGTTCTTTCGTGATGCAATAGTTGTTCAATTAAGGTAATTAAGGAATAAGCGCCCTGCTCTGCAGCAAAGGGTACCTGGTTCTACGTCACTTCTGGAACGTATCATAAAATAAAACGTAGGCTCTGGGGAACGGATCATAGAAGTCACAGGAATATATTTGTTCTGAATGCCCTTGATAGTTAAAAACTGCTACTTCTTGGCTTAGTGAAAGTTGGACTCAATTTGTGAATTGGTGCCTCAGGTAAACTGATTTTTGTATTAACATAAGTTTGCGAAAGATTCACGTAATTGGAGCATAACTAACTTGTTAATACCAAAGGATTTTGACTTTGAAATTTTTAATTTTCTTTTCCCCAGTTGGAAACATTATTCACATGTCTATATCTGTATACACGTATTACTCTGATAGCTGTCACAGAGAATGTAATTTTTAGCAAAGTGATGAATTACTTCAATTTTCTAGACATTATCTTATACTTTAAAGAATTGACATGAACGTCGAAATATACGTTCACAGATATGACAGTTCACATTGATACAATACTTTCGTTCAGAATGTGTTATACTTAGGGGTTGCTTCTCGAATACGCTTATCCCAACGAATCCATCGAATCCTCGAGGTCTTTTACCGACTCACCATTACTGATTTTGATAAAATTACATGTTTTAACTCAGGAAATTTTCTGTTCACAATATGATTCTTTATTACGTATTTACATATCATTTCTAGTATTAATAGACTACCATTTTTACAGTTTTTGAACAAATATCTCCTCTTTGCGATAGAAAACACATAGACGAGATCCTCATAACTCACCTTGTTCCACTTGCCTAAGTAGGTACCAGTATAAATAATTTGCATGAGGAATTATAAAATACAAAACAATGCCCTCTGAGGAAGGACATAGAGAGTGAATATTGAAGCAACAACAATTCGAAACAATATTCCTCCTAGCAAGATGGACAACCGCAAACAATTTTATTATTTTACCGGTAATTCCACATGATCTCATTATTATTATTTATACATTTTTGAAGTGAGAGGTTTATTTATTTTGATTATGCATTAACCATTACCTTGACTAAATTTTGCTTTTCATCTTTTACGTAACTTTATATTAGGGATGCTTTCACGGTTCATAAAGTTTTCTCAAAATTTTATTGTGTTGAAAAATAAGTTTCCAACACTGACTAATGGATACGTTGTTAAGATTATTACTAAGTTACACTAATTAACAACATATTCTGTATGACCATAGGCATTGTAGTAAATCTTTTAACTCTACTACAGGATATGTATTCTAAACATTTCTACTCCGTAACCTTTTTAACCACCATGGCTGTTTTCATCGTACCTAAGTCAGTATAGATGATAACTTATAAAAAAGTCACCCAGTATAAAATTGAATTTTAAGCATGAAGAACTAAAGACTCATAAAAATATTTTCTGAGATTCACAGTTATTTATTCGTTATTATTAAATAGTGTAAAACTATCTAATATTGTTAGGCAAAATAATGTTCTCATAAATTTCCATATGAGCAATATTTTTACCATATAATTATAACATTTTTAACGTAAACGGCTAATCATGTAACCCATAGTTTATAATTTTTAGTTTAGATTTCTGCCCCTTTTATACATTGACAGATCCCAATTTTTTAACAAATACCGTCCTAAATAATAACAGAGAGTATTTCCACCACATAATAGAGTTGCTCATTAAGCCACGCACTCGACTTTCTCAAGTCTTAATTATTCCTAATGTAGAAAGTAGAAAGAAAATCTTCAGAGAAAATGAGCTTCGTTACTTCCCGGGATCTTAATTTGGGCAATCTATCGATTTTTTTTTGTTATGATGTTATTAAATGAATTTCCAGCAACCAAACGGAATTTACCAATCGGAATAACCTAAGCGCATCGCATCATTTCCTAAATTGATTTATTCTTTCACTTATCTTGTGACTTGAATTCTGTAATGTGAAATAATTTTTAAATGTTATTTATTTATTATTTATCCGGGAAATAATCTGATAATGCCGTTTGAAATTCTGTGCTTGTTTTCTCAACGTGATTATTTATCGAGTGGAATAAATGAAAATTTGTTAATTTTTTGTGTTTGCGATGGAAATGTTAAACCGTTAAGCATTGCTGCATTAATGTCATCCTGTTATTGCCCTTTTAACGGATTTCGGGAAAATTTCTCCGTGGTGAGATTTAGTTTATAATCAGTGTTTTCTCTGACCTGCCGGTATTCCTTCCGGTTATTTATTTTGAGGTTAAGCTACAGGAAATCGGTAGAATTATTTTCTTTGCATAACTATGTGCATTTTTTTAGGATTTGTGATGCAAATTGCTTGTTTACATTTATTTGGGTCCATAATTTACTTATATATATATATATTAGCTGTTTGCCCCATTAAATTAAATTCTTTTTCTTTTCATGAATAACCTGACTGTCAACAAGTAATTTACAGTTATTACTGCAGTACATAAAATTAGAATGTTCTCATTTTCAATCGGCAATAGAATTTTCTCAGAGATTTCTTTGCACTTTTTTTAGATGTTCTTCCCTGATGTTATTATGTTGGTGCTTCCTGGTTGGGTTATTTATAATAAATTAATACTCCCCTTCGACCCCCCTTTATCTCCCTGGGTCTCACTCCGACCTCCCGTTATTTAAACCGGCACGCCCTCGCCACACTCAAAAAGGTCTTCCATTCGCAGGTTCACGTGCCTTCGGGGAATACCATCGTCGTAATCATCGTCCTCATCTTTTTCTTCTTCGTCTCCCTCCCTCCGCGCGCCGCTCCTCCTCTCTTTTGGTCCTTCATTACTCGCCTCCGATTCATCCCGACTGAGTGATCTCCCAAATAAATAGGAGGCGGGTGTGTCTGGCTGGAGGGGACGGTTTTACGAATCTCGTCAAAGGTGTCGTCGAGTGAAAATGTCTACCTTAGGAGAAACCGGTCGCGAAATATATTCTCCCACTTTCTCATACCGCTCACGCTCTGTTTTCCGCGGTCACCACAAGGAGTATTCGTCGAAGGGGGAACCCTTGGGTTGGTTTGCGAAAAATACGAATTTCATCCGTTATGCGATGGATGGATGACGCAGTCCTCTCTCTCCCGAGGGTCATTCAACGAGTATCCCCAAATCGTCGTTAATGTGGAATGCCGGTCAAATGTATCCACGAACTAGTTCTGAGCATTCGGGAGTTCCAACTGTGACGAGGAAAAGAGGGCTTCCGCTCTGCTACTTCGTAGTCACTCTTGAATGATTAGCGTGCGTTTACATTGTTTCTCACAAATTTTATAAATATATGTTTCGTTCTTTGTCACACATTTTATAAATATATTTTTAGAGTCTCCGCCCACATTTGAAAAACAATCGTATAACTAGCTCTCAAGTATCCAACTTGGCGTCCTTCTTCTTCTTAACTATATATAATTTTTCATATAGAAAGTGTACTTAAAGCTTAATATTATTAATGTATACCTTTGCATTTACCCTTAAATTCGGTTTCTTACATCAGGATAGAGACCTCCTGGTACTAATTCTCCAATAACTTGAAATAACCAGGCAATGACAACGTTCGGATTAACGAGACTGCTTTAGGAAGAAAGCTTTCAAAGCATGACCGACGACTACTTCATTTTAAATTCCCATCCTTATGTGAATAAATGCAGTTAAAAGCCATGATTATATTTCTAATGGTTGCGCTTGTTTGTCTGGGATGGAGTAGGTTAATTTTATCGTGAACAGAAATGAAATAGAATGGTTAGATCAACTCAATAACCACATTCCGGAATATTTTGACCTGGGATAAGGCTCATTGGAACAATCTGATAGGAATATCACCTTCTAACACCTACTTACCGATCCTTCCTTTTTTTCCTCTCTTCTTCTCTTATATAAGTAGAGAGGGGAGGGAGGGAGAGAGAGGGTGTGGATGGATGAAGCTGAAAATCGCCAGCGGAGATAAAAATAAAAATTGGTGGGAAATACTTTTTGTTGCCAGTGTACATACATGCATATATATATATATGTACATTCATTCATACAGAATTGACCGCCATACGGCGAAAATAACACATTCAATGATAGTAAATAAGGAAAGGGATAGGAACACATAAAAGGACGAACACACAATGTATATATATATATAGTCCTTTGAGTAGGTTTTCTTAGAGATGTTGCCCTTCACATTTATATAACTGCCCATCTTATTTAAAGACTTGCTAAAAATTAAATGAGAATGCATTACATTAAGATAAATTGGAGTTATAGCAAAGGTAAATTACAATTCTAAGATACATATTTAGAAAATTTAAGTCACACTTGTAAGCACTTAATTCAGGTACATATTCATGCTTTTGACATAAAAAGTGTGATCTACCTGACAGAGAAGATGCCAATATAGGATGTTGATTTTTTCCAAAAGTGGGACTTGAAAGTTTGGGGGGGCTTATAACCACAGGGGGGGTATATTCAGTCATTTACGGTATTACACAAGTTTTGCACAAGTATACGACATGTCACATTGCAGATACAAAATAATATCTCATACATAAAAAATAACATAAAAGTTAACTAATAATAGCTCGAAGACAGTTAATCAGGGTTTTAAATGGATGGAAATGGAAAGTTCAGCTTGGCAATATGGCCATACGAAAAATTGTCTAGTGTGATTTTTATGTCCAGAAAAAAGTTTGACCTAAAAGGCATATGGCTGTTGCTTTTCTTGATTTCGCAATTTCCTGCTTTTCTAAATCAGAGTATATACGATAAAACATGGGTCCATGTATAAAGTTCACTGTGGAGGCCGTCACATGTATACACTGACCAAAGTCAACATGAGCCATACTAACTACAAATGGCAGCCTGATAAATCAATTGGTTGGTTCCAAGTTAAAGGTGAATGTTTTTTAAGCAGTTGTAAATAGCTATTGGTGGAATAATTTCTCTAAAAATATGGATGATGAGAAGTGTATTCACCAACTTACATCTTGAGGTGAAATGACTGTCAGCTCAAAATTAACAATTTTCAGCTTTAACTAGATTTTAAAATTTTTTTGCTGAGCAAAGAATCACTATTCAACTTGAACATGATTTAAAGTGGAGCTAAAAAACTGTTTCCCCTTGGGAATTTAACTTGCACAAAATTCATGCAATGACAGAAATAGATGGAATTTCAAAGTTTAATGCAATGATTATCAAACTACCATCAGACTTACCTCAAATTCATTGCTTGTTCTTGTTACTTTGGCAGGGGTTTCTTTGTCAAAACATTTCACGACTGTATGCCACGTAGATGGTTCCTTCCCCTTCACCTGGCATTCTTTTCCATTCAGAAACATTCTTGACCTAAGAATGGGGAAAAAATTGATAAAAAGGGGACTTAAAGATTAGTAACTGGTTACTGGGAGTGACTAAAATTATAAATGGACAAGGACAATATAATGATTCATTCAAGGTCATTTTTCTGAAAATTTCCCAGCTAGTCGGTAATCTCCTTGTAGCTCAACATCCTCACTCAACTTCTCTCTTCCACGTGCTAGTGCTTTAGTTTTTTTCCTATTTAATCTCAATCCTGTATATTTCTATATATATTAACTTTGTAGCATGTCAATCAGTTATGCCATATCCGTTTTGTATTTTTCTCTCTCAAGTTTTGAGGTAAAAGAGTGAGGTTTGGTGCATTCCGTGTGTCTTCTCTGTCTTCATGATTGGTAGTAGTTTTGGATTTTTTGCAGCTGATGGTGCAGAGATGAATGCAAAAAAAATTATTAAAAGAGTACAGCATATACTGAACTGAACAACAAAAAGATAAAGTTTGTTATTATGGCAACCATGGCAACTATAAGTTTGAAATTGTACTTCCTACATTCCTCAATTTCTATCTACATATATTAATTTTGTAGCATGTCAGTCAGTCATTCTGTATCCGTTTTGTTTTTTTCTCTCAAATTTTGAAGTAAAAAAGAGAGGTTTGGTGCTTTGGGTGTGGATTTTCTGTCTTCAAGATTTGGTAGTAGTTTTGGATTTTTTGCAGTTGATGGTCCATAGAAAAATGCAAAAAAAATTTTTTTTTTTAAACATTGGGTTTTATCCTGGATGTTATACTACTTCTCTTTTTGTGCCAGTTTGGGATGTGACCTTTTACACCCGATCATCACAGTGACTGTATAAAAAAATGGTACTCTCCTTAGCCTACTAGAGTGTGTTTTTAAAAAAAGAGAGAAAGATACTTTACTACTGCAAATGTATTAAAAAAAGTGATGTGTGATAGAAGGTGGATTTTTTGCCCTCATCTTTTCAGCTATGACTACCTGATCGGTCGAGTAACTGTATCTCAAAAATAGTACTCTCCTCAGTCTACTACAGTGAGCATTGTTCAAAGAAATGGAAAATATTAATTTTTTTACTCCAAATTGTTTCTTTTTATGTTTAACAAACTATTCTAAAATCTGTTTTCATTTTTGGGAAAATCATTTGCATACATTTCCCACTACTACCCCTTGAGTAGTGCAAAATAAAGTAAAAACACAAAGTTCACCTCAAGAGAACACCATATAGTGACTGCCTGCAAAGCAGGGAGCAGGTCTGCTAGTCACTTCCTTATTTAAAAAATTGTAGTTCATTTCTTATTTGTGTTCTTATCTGGTTCCACTGACTTGGTTGTTTCCACACCACTGGTTAAGCATTCAACATACTTCTATGGTTACAATTTAGTATTTCACAAAGAAATTTATAAATTTCATTAAAAATTTTGATAATACATGGTGAAAAAACAGAAAATTTAATTAATTTCACTTTAAAAATAATGAGAGAAAAAGTTTCCATTCAAGCTGAAAAGATGGAATTCTAACATAATTTCACAGACTCATTTCCCAAACTTTTTGCTGGCAATTAATCAATGTATAATTCTGACATTTGACAAAATTGTCCAATATTTCAAAAGAGGTTTTTTATTCAAGATTTAGTCAGACTTAATTATATCAGACATTAAAATTTTGAAATTTCATAAACCAAAAAAGTACCAAAGGTCAAATAGGTATCAAAGATAATTACCTGAGCTCATTATGAGCCAAGAAACTTGCCGCCACAGCTGAAATCTTAATCTGCTCATGATAGGACACTTGCCTTCCCTTGTAACCTTCAGGGTAGGTGTCCTGTAAGAAGTCTGTGCTTATGTGACCCTTAACAAATTTCTCTTCCCTCAGCACATCCCTCAACAGTGGAATGTTATGAGCAACACCTAACCCATGAAGAGAGCAGAAATATATTTTTATGTTATTCATCATAACAGGCAAAGTAGTTTCAGGACAAATATTGAGACTTGATGGTAAATACCATATTAGATCGAACTGCTCCTTGTCTTTCAAAAATAGGCAGTGGTTTTATATGGCAAACAAATGTTGGAAAATACTACAGCATAAATACTATGAGGGTTTGAAAAGTTTGAAAGGCAAAAAGTTAGATTGAACAGCTACTAATAACCAGCCCTCAGAAAAATAAGCAATATTGATAATTGTTCATTTCCTCATTTTTTTAGCTGGAATTATTCTCAGCCAAACAAATTTATTTCTGTATTCTTTCACTCAGATCAAGGAACTACACGTTTCATATTTAATTTAACTTTAATATTTATTTAGCCAGGCAGATACAATGCCTGGCCAAATAAACACAACATATGATAGGTGAATTGGATAGGTCAATAAAAAAGACAGTGAGGGTGGTCAGGTCAGATCCATCTTCCCATCATGGACAGAGAAGCTTCTATTAGGGGAGAACCGTTCACAAACTATGTAGCCTCACAGGTGGTTTACCGAGGTTGCTTTTAGGAAAACTGACCAGTAGTTTTGCAAAATGATGGATATCATTCCAATGGCAAATGAAAAAAACTCCAAATAGTTAAGTAGCTTATTTAACGGTTTAATTTTTAGTAGCTTAATTTAAGAAGAGATTCTCGGGCTTTTCATCATGGTCTTATATGTAATGTTCTAAATTAGAAAAAAGTTCTAATTGCTAACACTTTTCTCTTAATGGTCTCCGGGACTCCTAAAGAATTCCACCTCCTGCTCACCTCGGATCACAAAGTAATCCATGGCTTTGACACTGGCATCGATGGCTTCCTTCCTCGTGCTTCCGTGGCACACCAGTTTGCAAATCATTGGATCATAGTGAAAACCAATTTCACTGCCTTCCTCCACCCCACTGTCACAGCGCACCTGCCAGTTACAATACAAAATGCAATAAGGATTCAACATCAAAATTTTACAAGTATTTTGGGTTGAACGGAAGAAGAATCAACATTAACTCAACATCATGTATGCCCTCAAAGGGTATTATTATATGAATTGAGCAGGAGAAAAGTAGCTGTGGCACTTTTCCCTTCTATTTCCGACAAAGGTTTACCAGGTGGCGGACCTGGGACAACCCTTATTGACTGCATAGCCCAGTTCTCTCCAAAGGGGATAGTGGGGATATGATTGACTATAGTCAAAATATTTCACCCAGGAATTTATCAAAAATGAATTCCTTTTTAATTTTCTGAGATAATTTCTGATTAATTTGACACAAAACAGTACGTAAATGCTTTCATTTATAACCAGAATTCTACTGAAACTCTGCGACAACTAAGGGAAATATGACAGGGGTGGGTCAGAATACAATTTCCCAAATCTCTGCGGCTGGAATGCATTCATCAAACTCGCCTGAGGGTCGTGAACCATCATAAACGGCACTTCAAAGCGTAACCGTTCGAAACTTTTTGGAAAGGATGGGCCATTAAATTCACAGAGGCTCTAGAGGGAGGGTACGGAGGCGGCAGTCATACGTACATGGACGTATTCTCCGCAGTCGCATGCCAAAACGTTGATCAACGTATCTTGCAGCCTAGGGGTTAATCCATTGGTTGAGGAATTAAACTTCATGGTCATTCCACAATGAAGTAATGCAGTAGTTTCATTATAAACTAGGTGGAGGCAGCAGATAATGATCAGACACCAAGTTTGAAGATCAGGTGACTATTTTCAATAATCTCTGTGAAAGGACACTTTTTATGAGAGTTTGGGGTAAATTGCAGTTGTAGTATTTTTGTTTATAAGGTGTTTTGATGGCTATGATCATTTCGCACCTCTTCAAATCATAAAAAAAACCCTTTTCAACGGACACAACTCCCATACCCAGGGCTGGACCTTTGACCCGTGACCTTTGGGTCAGCCGGCGAGCATGCTAACCCCAGGTTAACCTGGTTGGCACGAGGTAGACTGATTTTCACGGACAATGGCAGTAACACCTTGGCTGGATAAATTTGATTTTCCAAACTAAAGGGTAAAAGCTATTAACTAGTTTACATAGCATTTTATCTTACTCACTTGGCGTTCGCAAAGAAGTTATTATAAAACCCTTCAATGATCAATATTTCATAGGAAACAATCCACAGGGTTTTATACAAAGTTTAAACGGAGCTCCTAGAGGACTTTTGATCATCTGCCTCAGAGAAATGGACTCCTGGTAGTTAAAATTCCCACAAAACCATAGAGATCCCTATGCCAAGATGTGTTGATTGAGTTTGTGTGTGGGGAGGTGGGAGGAGGAGGATGTAGGAATACTTCAACAGGGAAAACAGTGAGTAATGAGCAAGCTCTGGTTTTATAGAGTCAAATTTTGTTAGAAGTGCAAGCTACTCAGATAATACTATTTATTTTACTGCTAATGGTTAACACTGTTAACTCTGTCTGCTAACTTGTTTGAGTTGGAAGTTTCATGAGGGAAAATCAATCATTAAAAGTATAGGTGATAAGTCTTGGGGAAACTTATTCATCTCACCAGTGAAGGTATTCATGTTTGTAAAATTACTGGACTCATGAGTAATGAAGATTCAGGCGTGATTTTGTGGAATAACATAAGTTGAAGGTTCATGGCGAAAAGACGTTGCAACTTTCCACTGAATAAAAATTTTATTGATGTTTTGTTGATTTTATTGATCTGAGGATGGTGCAGTGACACCGAAACCCTGGTTCAATAAAATTTTTATTCAGTGGAAAGTTGCAACGTCTTTTCGCCATGAACCTTCATCCTACTTCCGTTTCGATTTTATTTCAGTGATTTTGTTTTTCATAATTATATTGCGGTGTCCACTTCGACTTCTAAGCATTACCCTGCAAACCGCCGCAAGGGCGTGTGGCAGGGGGGTGAGCCACCACCAAGTATTCATAGTCACTCCCAAATTCAAATATTAAGAGACACACGTTACACTGAGAATGAAGCAACCCGCATGCAAAATAAAATAGTA
>WURS02053457.1:0-25649 GCA_011762765.2 Rhinocypha anisoptera | reverse complement strand
TAATGCCGAGAGCACAGGAAGTGTCATCTTCATAGAGAAGTGGTTTGCAGTTAGCCATAAGAAAGGACAGATCATTCATGAAGAGTAAGGGGCCAAGGACTGATCCTTGTGGAACACCACATTTGATTTCCGAGGGAGTAGATTTGGCTGATATAATACTGGTTGTGGAATGATGAAAATATTTGACAATCAGTTTTATACCAGTGAGATAGGACATAATCCAGTTATGGCGATTACCTACAATACCCAGACTTCTGAGTTTGCCTGACAAGATATTGTGGTTGATGCTGTCACGTGACCATGGCCTAAAATATTTAAAAAGCCTTCTTAAAGTATGATGCTATTTTACTTGGATTTAGAGGGAGAATGTACTTATCAAAATTTAACCTTAATTTAAGCAATTATTTATGTACACTTTCCATATAATATTTTGAAATCTTACCTCTACTATAATCTTCTAAAACATGCAATTACATACGAGGGTCATTTAATAAATAAGGCCTTGGAAAATCCAAGAAATGGCTCTAGTGGCACTGAGAAAGCTTAGATTGTAGTAAGCGTCATCTCTCATTAGACTGCTTTAAAAAGTTTCAGCTATATCCATCAGGTTACTTTAGTTTTATACTAGATTAAAGCAACAATCTTTTGTTTATTTAGAAAAATGGAAAAAAATTAGTTTCACATGGTGATTGAACACCTTTATTTAAAAGGTTTAAAACTGAAAGAGATCAAAGCCAAGCTGGATAAAGTTCATGGCACATCTACTTGTGTTTGCAACTGTTTACAACTGTGTAAATGAGTTTAAACGTGGCCATACACCCATGAATGATGAACATTATTTGGGACGTTCAGTGGAAGTGACTTTCTTCAAAATAATCAACAAAATTCACAATATGGTTTTGAGTGAACGACAAATCAAACTGCACAAAATAGTTGTGGCCTTAGGGCATATCACAAGGTACAGTGTTTACAATTTTACAGGAAAAATTGCTTTAAAAAAATTTGGCAGGATATGTGCTGCATTTACTCTCAATGGACAATAAATGCAATTGTGTGATCGACTCGGAGGATAGTTTGGCACTTTTTCATCGTCATCATGACGAATTTCTGTGTCAATACATAACTGTGGATGAAACATGGATTCACTACATCACTCTAAAGACAAAAGAACAGTCAAAACAGTGGGTTTTTAAAGGCAGTCCCGCTCTGTAGAAAGCAAAGACAGTGAAATTGGCCAACAAGGCCACTGTTTTTGGGATGCACACGGAATCATCTACATCAATTACTTGGAAAAAGGACAAATGATAAATGGAGAATATTATTCATCATTATTGCAAGGTTTGGGCAAAAAATAAAGAAAAAAGTTCTCATTTGGCAATGAAAAAAATTCTCTTGCATGGGTGCACAATTGCACAATTTTGAGCAAAAATCCATGAATTAAAATTCCAAAAAATACAACATCCACCATATTTACCAGTTATGGCCCCCAGAGACTTTTTTTATAGCCAAACTTAAAAAAATGGCTCGATGGAAAATGATCCAGGTCGAACAAGGAGGTCATCGCACAAACCGGTGCCTATTTTGAGGACCTTCCAAAATCCTACTTTTTGGAAGGATTAAATAGGTTCGAGAAACATTGGGCAAAGTGTATCAAGCCAGGAGATTATATTAAAGAATTTAAAAAAATTTACCCAAAATAAATTTGTTTTATTATCCTTTTCTAAGGACTTATTGGACGACCCTCATATCTCGCTACATATATTCTTGAAATTCCACACTCTGCCATTTTAGCCATCAAAGCAAAAATATACTCTACAGTATGAAGGAGATACCATCCATATATTGTTATATACAATGCTGTATGTGCATAGGTAGCTGTGCATGCTTGAGTGGAAGCGATGGAAATTGTGGGTATAAAGAGCAGTCAGGGGTTTTCAGGTTGTTCTGTAGCCCAGGTTCAGTAAACAAATAAGTGTTCTGACCTGAGGTATTCTCCTTTATTACTAATCTAAAACATACATATCAAATCATACATAATTATGTACTACTTTTGTCAAGGATGCTGAGGGATGATATTAAGTGTGGCATTTCATAGTATTCCAGTATCCGACTGAAAGGTTTTTTGATAGGTGAAGGTGGAGATCATTCAAATCCAGTCCATTCCCTCCCAGAAATTCATACAGAGCAGAGGGTCCAGTTTCTTTCCCTGGGTCTTATAGAGTTCCTTATGAAATCCTGATATGCAGAAAATTGCAATGCTTATTTTTTTCTGAAGAAAATCTCCAAAAGTACCATCACAGAACTATTAAACCTTTGCACTAAGAATTTTCCAGCCATGTATAATTGGAATTTAATATTTAAGGGCATGTCGGCCTACCCTGGTGACGGCAGGATAATGTCCTGATCTGACAACCCAGAGGTCGCAGGTTCAAATCCAGACTAGGTGGATTTTAAAATCTCTACATAGGGCATGGTTGTGTGTTTCGTACTTGTTATTAAAAATGATATAGTGCCCAATGTAATTGACCCATTAGTGCTGTTTGTGGGAGATTGAAAAATAAATAAATGTGTGTCAAGTGACTCTGTTTAGCATTACTTGATTTTCACTCATATACACCATGAAGCATTTTATGTGAGTCATCAAGATTAAAATCCCTGAGTAATCTTATCAATTAGAATTGAATGAAAAAATGATATTGCAATAAGACATCAAAATAAAAAGATAAGCATGCATTGTTAAACATAAGTATGCAAATTAAGTGAGGCATTTGAAGAAATCTAAAATTCACAGCACAAGAAAACTATCACAAAACTGAAAACCTTTAACTGACAGCATTACATGCTACATTTTAAATAAAAAAACTTAAGTTTCATGCTTATTTTCACCATTTCAGAGACCAAAATGGATAGAGGTATTTTGTCTCATGACTAGGGGTAAAATCACACAAAAATTGAAACTATATCCTTTAAATGTATATTCAACACAGATACTACGAATAAATATGAACAGTAAATTTTTTAATTTCAATTCCAGATGATTTATATGCTAATGGAAATAAAAATGTCAAGTCCTGAAATCATACAAATTTATGAGTCATTAAGTAATTATCACATTTGATGTTATTTGATTATTTTCATTAATCTTATTTGCAGTATAAATTGAAAACTTGGCACAATCTTGGATTAGTGAGAATGCAATGTATAGGTAATGATAACTTACCATGCACAGTTTCATTATCACAGTAGTATAAATATGATGCATTTGGATCTAACTTCCATGTAGATGGTTCAGGAATTGACAAATGCTGATCGGTCTTTGGGAGTACCAGATTTACTTTTCCATATTTAGAGGCTTCTTTAGCAGCCTTGGCTGACCATGAGCCTAAAATGAAGATTTTCTCAATTGAAAGATCTAACAAAAGCACAATTCAACAAGGACATTAATGACTAATCTACATGAAAAGAGGTGTATGAATCTGCCTCCCATTTTCAACAGATTTTCATTTCCCAGAAACAGAGGAGTACAAGGGTCAATCTCACTCCTTCTAAATAGAAAATAAGAGAAATGTAAATACAGGCTTTAATACATGTTATATTAAGCTAAATTAAATTTAGGCAAATAAAGAGTGAAATTACTGAACTTGAAAGAATTCATGAGGTGCCTTGTATATATTACAAGAGATTGCAAGATGATGGGGTAATCTACTATTATTACATTACTGGCAAGGATTGCTTTAAAGACCAAGTAAAGAAAAATGCAAAAGCTACCCATAAGGAGATAACGACCATAAAAAAAGTTTTATACTTATGAAGCGCCAACTGTAACTCAAGCAGCTGAATAAGGCAAGGAAGAAGCAAGGGAACTATGATAATTGAGGGAAAATAGAAGAAATAAAAGTTTCAAATGGAACCAGAGGAAAAAATGGAAAACAATTTTTAAGAAGAATCAAATGGGGGGAGATGACTACCTGAAAAGGGGAATACAAAAGCAGCAGAAAAAACAGCAGTTTGAAGAAAATATGGAGAAGAAACCATGGTCCGCAAATGAAATACTTAAACCTGATAAGAAGAAAAAATTATTACAAATCAAAATTTTTTAAAATCTTGAAGAGAGAAAGTAAAGAATATCTGACAAAAGAATAATAAATTAAATTGCCTCAAAGGTAATGACATATGGAGAAAAATGGATGAGATGATTACCCTGGACGAGAAGTACAACATAAACTTACACATGGTAAAGTTATAAGAAACAGTGAGGAGCCACACCAGTGAAAGTAAAAGCAACTATAAATCCTAGCTGAGAGAGTAGGAAAAGAAAACATTTACAATTTTCCACTTAGTACTATGTTGAAGATTGCCAGTATTTTATTTTCCTACTATTTTGGGACATTTCCACCACATCAAACCTTAATCAGCATCATCTATCTGAGATGCTATTGAAAAAAAATTTACTGAAGACAAAAAATTAAGTTAAATTTCTGAGGAGAATATTTGGAGAAATTTTATGGGGGAAAAGAAATGCACCGCAAACTGCTGGAATGAGGTTGTTAACAATGAGGAAGGAGCCCCCATACTTATGGTAATATTTGATACTGCATAAGGGATCTACGATCTAACACAGCACCAGAAATTGACTAAATACCATAGGAACTATTTAAAAATGCTGAAAATAAGACATTAACTGAGCTCTTTACCTGATAGGTGCAAATAACCTATGAACCTCAAGAATAATATATTTGTCCCAATATCAAAAGAAGAAGGCAGAAAATTACAAAAACTTCTATGCCAGCGAAGAGCTCAAAATCGATTAAATTGACAATGATAATGTACCAGAAGAAGGGAAAGGGAAGCATAAGAATATTTAAGTGAGGACGTTTGGATGTGGAAGAAGCTGAGGGACAAGGGAAGTTACGCTTACTCTAAGACTTATATTGCAGAAGAGCTTACAGAAAGATTTTTTTTTTAAGGAAATGTGTAATGCATTTGTGGACCTGGAAAAACTTTAGACAATATGGAGGAGACATTTACTACAATATGGACATTTATTTTTTTGGAAAATAACCAAAAGTCTTACCAGTAACTAAATAATCAGCTGTACCAGTACGGGACATAAGATTCATTGCCACAGCAGCAAACAATCCAGTACCCCCACCTTGCATGAAGAGCACTTTGTAGTTCTTTGGTATTTTTCTAGAAGCAAGCAATGAAATTTAGATGATACAGAAAGTGTTGCCAAGACTCCCAGTATAATACAAGAAAAATCCACTTGAAAGGAAAATTAAACACACTTTGCATTTCCACAGGAAAAAGAAAGTGTGAAACACAAATGTGTTTAATTTTCCTCTCATAATGGAATTCTACAAAGTCTCAGCCTCAACTGTAACTCATATAAAAATCCATTTAACCAAAAATATTAAAGGAAGTAATCTAGGGCTGAGATTCGAAATAGATAGCGTTGCAATAAGGTAGCAAATATTTCAGCAACATTCATTTAATTTTTGCAACCTCCATGAAAGTTAAAAAAGAGGAGATGTAAGCATGTACTTTCTAGTGTGATTGCTGATATCCCTACCTTGAATTCAAGTCATAATAATACAGGGGTGAGTTAGTTACATCCTTTATAATGAAAATCAATCAATGAGATGGATCAAATCACTCATTACTCCTCCAAGTCAAACACTGGTTGAAAGTAGCCCTATACGAGATGCATTATAGTTGTAAGGCCTCCAATTTTTTTTCTCTGGACTGGAAACAGATAGAAACATGCGGTTTGTTTTAAAATGAGCGAGCACTCTTTGTCAATGCATGACAGAGATGGCAGCACTGTACGACAGACAGAACCTCTAGCGCCAGCCGCGAGAATGAGAACTGTTTTTGGTACAAAAATGGCGACGTTTTTGTTACATGATCAGTGTGTAATAATTCGTGGTATGACACTGATTGAAATTCATCGCCAGTTGAATGAGACATGTGGTGATGGAGTCATGGATGTGTCTAAAGTGTGTTCATGGGTGCAACAGTTTAAAGAAGGCAGAACATCATGTGACAATGAACCAAAACAATTTCGACCTCGCACACCGACAGCATGACAGCGATTTTCCAGTGGTAAAAACAGACTCCTAAAGAAGCCATCACCGTGGCCATAGATGGCCACGTTGATGTTGCGAAAAATGTGTATGGCTGCAGGGAGATTACGTCGAGAAGTAAAACAAGTTTCATTGTTTTCAAGGTGAATAATTAGTACAAAAATAATCGGAGGTCTTATAACTTGAATGCACCTTGTATTATTCCCTAATCCAAACTTAATGTTTTTTACATTTTGGTAGTTCTTCTATTACAATCCTTTATGTGCAACCCCTTATATGTAATAATAATATACTGTCTCTTTAATTTTTAAATGATGCACCATCATTAGGTACTGTTATAACGAAAGTGATAAAAAAGATACTTCTGTATACTCACAAAAGTTCTTGCAATAGTCTCTGTGCTCCCTCAATAATGGTTGCAAAGTCGGCAGACCGATGACTCATCTCAATTACACTTATCCCAGTATTTTTGTAAGACAAAAACTCTTTCTGAACCTGCTCCATCACCTTGTCACAATAAAATACATATATTTTAGCAGGGTAAAAAGAAGCGAAGGACAAATATCAAACTTGAATATGTAATAATAATAATTAGGAATACATTCAAGGCTGATTTAACGATATAAAAATTAGATGGGATCCCTTCTGATTATGTCAGGAATATTTGGAAAAATGGTGAGTGAAAATATGAGAAGCATAACACAGAAAAAATGTGAGGAATGAAGTATAATCCTATGCACGATAAATAATAAATGTATATGTATCAGGCACTTACACTTTGACAAGTACTTAAAAATACACGGACATGCAAAGCAAAGTGTTCTGTGATATTTGGTAAAAGCCTGTCTGAGTTAATAAAAGAAAGGTTTGTGTGAATATGTGGTAGGTAATTATCAAGATCTATAGAATTAAGGTGAGAAAATAGGAATTCATATGAAAGATTGAGTGGATTTGATTGACCAACCCTAAATAAGATTGTGCAAAGAAACTTTGCAAAATCCACAGAAATAAAACTTATTTATTAAGTCATTGAGTCACAAAGGGGACGAGGATGGACATATTAGAATAGCTAATCATCTTATGGCTGTAAGGAAGAAAGAAGCCATCACCAACAACCACTTTTTTCTCATTCCGTTCCCTCTCTTAGATTCCCTCAATTAATCCCTAACAATCCTTTACACAACCTGGGCAGGCCAGCCCTCCGTTCTTCCTCTCCACTACTCATAGACCCATTCACAGACCATCACTCCCTACCCTCACCATCTCCCCTGCTCCACTTCCTCCCCTCCCTTCGCACAACCAAGTTTCCTCCAACCTCCTCTCCTCACCCAACTCCCAAAACGGTTGACTATATATCCACTGCATTATTTTTGTAAAGTTAGTCCTGATGATGCTACAGTGTAGTGAAACGTCTTATTATAGATTCAATAAATAAGTTTTACTTCTGTAGATTTTGCAAAGTTTCTTTCCATAACTTACGATGGAATTCCACAAAGTATCGGCCACCACCATCTCCTTCATCAACTCTAAATAAAGCATGGCAAGAAAGAAATAATTCATTGTATCACCATGGCTGTTTAATGCTTCTAAAAACTAGTATGTGAGAGACCGATAATGAGGATAGAGTTTAATGGGGTGTAACAACAGGAAATAAAACAATTCTCATTCTTCAATAATCTGTTGCTGAGATATTGGTGACACATAGGCAGCACGATTTCTATGACTGTTCTGCTAAATTATAGCTTTTTATGGAACTTAATGAAAGTACCACCAAAAATATCATTAAAATGTTCATTATTAATTCTTTTATTAACTATTATCAATTCACAAAACAATAGCATATTATGCATTATTTCCTCTCCGAGTTAATTATTTTTTCTGAACTTCTTCCACATAGGATATACACAGCAACTTAACTGATAATTTGATGAGAGCATTTAGACTTCAATGCATGGAAAATAGTGTATGTGACACTCACTAATACAAGTTAAGGTAACTATAGCTGTGCCTCCACTGTGTTCTGTGCTGATTTCCAGAAATATCTGGTGCCCATACATTTGCATGGATTGAATTAAATCAAAATAATGACGAATTTTATCATAATTTCTATGACTACCACAACATTTGATACAAAGTATTTCTCTCAAAAGATGAGCACCATGTACTCTCTAACAGAATTGAGGCTGTGGTAGCCCAGTGGATAGTACTTGCATACTGAATGTGAGACATGGGTTCCAATCCTAGATGCCTCACAACGCCTCTGGATAAACCTATGGCAAGTGATTTTCTGGGTACAAAACATCTTAATGAAACACCACAGGCAGAACAGGGAAGGGAGGAAACTAACCCATTTAGCCTGATTTGTGTGTTTCACATGCTTGATATTTATATAAAAGTCTCAGCACCAGGTGAGCTCTAGCCCTACCTGTCAAATAAATCCTCAGTTTGAAAACCTTTTTAATATCAGAACTGAGAATCTGACTGGAAGTAAGCTCTCATAACAGCAAGGTTATAATTGGTTTGAATTTAAAATTAACTTTCAAAAGTTTCCTTAAGGATCAGATTTAGTGGCAATGATAAAGCCCATCGCAATTGCAAACAATTTTGTTCTTGTGCATTAATGCAAAATATCTAGTTGTGGTTACTGTTCATACTCTCCATCTGTCTATTCATGCTAAAAAGATGACTTGATGATGCAGTGAAACCATGGTCATGTGAATAAAATTGTAATGTGGAATTGAAGTGTTTTAATTCTCTGAAACTTCATGATGGAGAAATTCCACCAATTGGTAAGTACTTATGTAACGCCTGAAACTGTTCGTTATGCTACCAAGATATGAATTCCTCCCCACAAATTTCAGAGATTAAATTTTCAAGCAAATTCCAAAAGTAAATTTATATTTATGATCAGTTGTCTTTTTATTTTAGCAGTAGCCTTAAGAAATTATATTACACATATTTTTATTTTGACAAAAACATTGGATAATTGATATCAAAATCATTTGGAATCATATATTTTTCACAAGCCTTAGGTAATGTACTAAAATATTTAGAAAATCATAAATTAATATCAAACCATAAAATCCTTGGGTAAATGTGCAAGTACTATACAGTTATGGAATTTTTGGAGCCTATCACCCCTAGAAGAAATGGCTACACAAGTGTGGAAAATAGCTACACAGACTGTGTAGCCGGTCACACACACTGCAGCCATTGGCACAAGAGTAGTAGTGTAGACAATTCATCGAAGGACCGTTTTCTAACTGGATTACTTATTATGGACAACAAATGAGTCCTAGTTGATAGAATGCAGGAAACTAACACACTACAAATTTTTACTTTTTAAATTAATTTAAATTTAAACTTTAAAAATTTACTGAAATAGCACAAATTTAATAATATATATCGATTCTCACATCATGAAAAAATAAAAAAAAAACTATTGCCTTTCCCAAAATCATGCATTGACATAATTTCTCTGAAAAGCTGACAACCAGCTGCAAAGTAGGGTTTCCTTGATAATATATACGCAAAATGGGTCATGTGGACTCAAAGACTGTAAACTTACAATGGTTGAAAGATGATAAAGGTCTTAATAATGCTACGGAGTTTTTTCAAGATTAATAATAATAATTTTACTCCGTCGAAAAATTATAAAAATAAAGATGGTAAAATACGGGAATATCCTTAATTACTCTCCAGTGCATGGCCAGCATAAAAATGCTTAGTTATAACTTTAACTCCACATTAATACTTCAGTAGTTTATTTTCTGTTAATATTCTAAAGAATTTCATCCCCATGAACTATTTTTCAAATATTACACCTGCTTACTTTGATAAATATTTAAATCTACAGCTTTTCTATAGCAAAAGGAATACCTCTTCTGGCAATTTCGCCGGACCGGCACCAAAATTTATTACTTGTTTCGTCGTCATCATTGCAGTTTAAACGGCACCCACTTGTTGCTTCACACACCAAATACTCCTCTCCTCCTCTCTAGAACAGACGAAAAGATAAAAGGGATGCGAGAAATATGAAGAGATAGAATTTTACACCTCTGCCAACCTAAACAGCGTAATAAAACATTAAAGGTGACCTGCTTGCACTACTGTGGTGTGAGGGAGGTGAGAGTATTTAGAAATCATGGGGGTAGATTGGAGCAATAAAATGACGTCAAGAAAGCATTTGCCAATCGCATCCAATGTATTTGCATCAGTTCATGATCGAGCTTGCTGCATCGCATGCTCGTTGCATCAATCGCATCGAGCGTCCTGCATAGCATCTTCACAGCATCCGATCTTGCAGCATCCTTTTCAAGCTTTTTTTGCTTTTCGAGGATTATATCGCGTCTACTCCAACGTACTACGCCAGAGGTCGAGACATTTTTAATCCGTTGATAGGAAGGATCATGGGGTTATGTTCATTTGTGTATGATACAGATGTTCAATCTTGTGATATTGTATCGCAATTCGTAAACTTGACGTAGTGGCACGCATGATTTTCTTTGAAAAGGTGTGAGATTATTCCCCGTCTTTTTGTTTATTTTGAACTACTTACATTTCAAACAAACAATACTTTCCTTTACTATGCTATTTATAAATAAATTAATAATATATTCATATATTATTAATTATATATAATAATATAATGGAAACATTATATATTATGAATGGGGTGGGATTTTTACCGGTAGATCACTTCCATTTGCATTTACACGAATGAATGAAAGTTAATCTACCGGTTAAGGCAGGTTTTTGCCGAGCCTCACGTTAGATTTTTCCGCTACATACTTAATCCATCTTCATATCTGCATATATACTTACCACCACCCATCATTCTATCCAAAATTCCTATCCTCTTACTGCCCCTACCTCGCTTACTCAAATTATTACAATTAATTAATAGTAATTGTTTCATAATTATCAATTTTGTTTTTGGAGAATACTTATCTGTTTTATCTATTCTCCAATTAAAAAATTTCACAGACCCATATCATGGACCTACTTGGAGGCTTCTTGTTCCTCCCAATTTTAGTATAAATCTTTGGTTAAAACTTTTTCTAAACTGGTAGGATTTTTTATTGATTTCAACTGTCAAAAAAGGGGAAATCCCAATATTTACAAGGGATACAACACCAATATGAGATTTAATGCTTTGTGGGTGACAATAATTTCTCTCCTATATTGTATAGTAACGTTGGACAGAGGAGTGAAATAAATGGTATTACTACATTTGAGGATAACGACATAGGATAAGAGGTGAGAGGACATAAGTCACTGGCCTGGAAAGAGGAGTAAGACAAACATGCTGCAAGTCCACAATATTGTCTATTTATGAGAAATTATCAATATGTTATATTGAAAGGAGGGGTGAAGCATTTTTGGGAGGGAAAAGAATGCAGAGTGCATAAGGAATATGGAATGAAGATTAATGAGAAGACAACTAAGTGTATGGTAATCAGAGGAAAAGGAAAGAAAATTAAGATCAAACTGGAAGAAACAAAGAACAGGTGAAGATATTAAAGTATCTAGGGATTATGTTAACTGAGGAAGTGTCCTGTTCAGTGGAGGACATAAGAAAAGGAATAGCAATAGGAAATCATTTCAGACTTGACTTGGTGGAATTCCCTCATCAGGAAAGGTTTGAAAAGAAACCTGCAATTCCACATAAAAAGCTTATTTCAACATGACCGTATAAGGTTTCGCCGTATAACAGCATCTTGTGATACTGTTATATGGTGATGGCAAAAGAGGAATTCAGAAGAAACAATCTCTGTGGATCCTTAGAGGAAGGAAGTGAGGAAGAGACTAGCAAAGTGCTCATGGAGTGTGGCTCTGTACACATCAGAGACTTGGTCAATAAGTAAGTGGATAAAAGAAGATTAGAGGGCCTGGAGATTTGGGTAGGGTAAATGATGGAAGGAGTGAGCTGGAGGGACAAAATGAGGAAAAAGGTGTTGAGAGCAGGTGAAAAAAGGGCCTAGATGGAAAGGATAAGAAGAAAAACTGGATTGGACATTGCATGAGACATGATATAATGTCTTACGCAACAATACTGTTTGCTGGTAGCTGAGTTAGAAGGAATGGTGTAACGAAAGTGGGGAAGGAAAAAGAAACAAATGCTGGTTGACATCAAAGTAGACTAGAACTGAGCATAAAAAGAGACTAGCTAAGAGAAGAACTAAGTGGAGAAGGATAAGTGTAAATGAGTAAACCTGCCAACAGGAGAGAAAACTGAACTACATATATCTGAGTGCAAAATATTCACTTTCTCTTACTATCTCATTCCACAAATGCTGAGTTTTGTGTATCATAAGGGAATAGGACACTATGAACAAATTATAGATAAGCATGACCCAAAATATATCAGCTAAAATTACCAACTCAAATTGCTCAGCTACAGGTCTTAATGCCGAACTTGGTGGTGGCAGGGTAACATCCTCGTCTACCACCCCAGATGTCACGGGCTCAAATCCCAGTTACAGGGATTTTTCATTCTCCACCAAGAGAATGGATGAATGATGGTATTTTGTCCTTGTTATATTGTTCCAGCATGATTGGCTTAATGTTGTGTGTGGGCAACTGAATAATTAAAAATTAAGCACATACCTTGTTGCCATATGCCAAAGATTAGTAAAGCATTTGTATTTACATTACAATTACTTACTTCATGGTACTATGGTCCTCTGAAAACCTTGGCCTCCTTTAACACACAATTCCAGTCTCCTCCAACTTCTGCCTGTTTTCGCCATCTATTAACACAAATAGATTTTAGATCTGCCACCATGTCATCTCTCTCTCATCATTCTTCCACCTGCATATCAAGCCTCTACTTTTCTTGGCTTCCTTTCTTCTTCTATGTACATTTCCCAGCTATCTCAGCCTACTTCTAAGCATTACCCTGCCAACCGCTGCAAGGGCGTGAGCCACCACCAAACATTCACTCCCAAATGCAAATGTTAAGAAACCCATTGCACTCAGCAAAGGGAGTTCTTCTCCTTCTAAATTATCAACATACTTTCCCGCATGACTAACTCCTTTACCTTTGGGAACCTTTTCCTACCAGTCTTAATGATAGCCATTGAATTTGGTTTTCTATACACGTCTTACCTCTTCATTAGATCTTATTTTCCATATGTCCCCTTCGTTAATTGGGCAAAAATTTTCATCAAAACTTTCCTTTCCCAGATGTTGAGTTTTCCTACCATATGTATTGCCAGCATCTAAGCCCCAGTCCCAAAGGTTACTACTGGTCAAAGTATAGTTTTGTAAATCATTAACTTTAATTTTCTACTGAGTTTACTCCTTTTCAGTAGAGGGTAAAGGGCTACAACACAAAGTAGCATCTGTTTGCAAGTTTTATATGATAGTTTATATCAGCTTCTATTATCTTACATAAAAATTACCAGAAGAAAAGAAGAATACCTGGAAATGCCTTTTAAGTTATTATTATTGATTTATTTGCACTCATATATAAAATTATAATTCAATTACAAGTTACATAGTAAAGCTTTTAATAAAAGTTGACATAAAATACTGTTACTCTGCTGGAAAGAAGGTACATTATCACAGCTTTTAAATACAGAATGTAGGAATAAGAAAGTACAAAATTTCTAAATAAAAAATACTCTTTGATACAAGACGAACAGCATTTTGTAACAATCAATTCATATGAAGGCATCAGAGAGATTATGGAACTCCATTTGCAGAGCAGTATATAGTGTACATTTATGCAATTTTATTATTTTTAAGGAGGAAGTAAATTAGATATGCACACATCCAAAATTTAGAAATTCATACATAATAATAAGAAAAATGTTTCAACATCCTATTTTGTTGACAATCAATTCCTCAATAAACATAATTTGTCTAAGGTATAGTTTAAACATACAAAAAATATAGCACTATGTACTCATATGGCATGAATTTTCAGGTGCTACATCAAGTATATATACTTAAATGATTTCATTTTCCAAATTAGATAAATTAATAAACAATTTCCTACCATGTCATTAAAACTTCAAGATTTCAATACATATCAACAAAAATCATTTAAAAATACATAAATTTTCATTAGTCTTACGACAGTATATACATGCAGGCATACACTAACAAGTAGAAGAATAATCTCCACATATATGATTATTAATGTTTTGGGAAGTAAAATAGATACAATCACACTATACTGTCTTTAAAACAAATATTAATCAAAGAAGATACAAATGGATAAGTAAAAATCAGATGGAGAAAAGTTTCATCAATAAGAATTAGCTCATATATTTAAACACACTTAAATTCACCTACTCCAGTACGTGGAAAGTTTTATTCGCTAGACCTAAAGTATTTCCCACTAATCTTCTAACTAAAGGCTTAATTTAATTTTTTCTTTTGATATCCCTTTAAATTTGCTCCAAGACATGATATTTTCCCAAAATTCGAACAATTTACTGTAATACACACCATAAAATATGTCATGTCATTTACTCGAATAAAATATGAGTAATTTTACTTCATATAAACTGGTTTCACCCCACACAGAATGTTGAATGGCATAATTATACTTAACCTATCACAGAATCCATTTAAAATCCCAGGACCAAGAAAATTAAGGATGATCACAGCATACATAATTGTCATATAAAGACTCACACACATCCAACAATTCTTATTATACATTCACTGCAGGTTCATTAGTGCATTATCACCCATCATACAACCTCTAAATTAAACGCTCAATTAATTTCATGCAAATAACCAATAAATATATACTACTTACTTCAAATGAGGGAATACTATGTAAAGTCGTAATGTTGGTATACAGTTAGAGCATGGCATAACTTGTTTCAATACATTGTCATAAGATTTTTTAGGCTGGAATTAATATCCCTAAATTAAAGAAGCTACAATTCCCAAATTTTCTCCAGAAGAGGGATTAACATAGAGCAAGAATGATAATACCCAAATGCAGAAAATGTTAATTTTCAATGAATACGTATTAAGATAAAAAATAGGCAACTGGGTATTACATAGGTAATTCCCATAAAATTAAAAGCCTCCAAAGTAGATAGCACTTATATGATAATCAAGTGCTTGAAATAAGCATTAATTTATAACCATATCCCTAATGGGAATAACTTTGTAATTTCCAAAGTTTTTACATGGCACAATGCGTTTCTCTACACTGTTGCATGTTCATGTACCGAGTAGTGAAACATGTCATACCATGAGTAATGAAAGTATCATATGAGTGATATCCATAAGTTCCACAAAGTTATGCCTGATGTGATTATGTTCATTTAATTATAATATTTCATTGATGGTTGAAATTGGCATTTCCAAAACCAGAACCGAAACTTTGTACTGTCATTATTAATTAAAGTGATGCCTTTGTCAATACTGATAATTTAACTTGTTAATTACTTAAAATAGCAATCACCAGCTTTCCCAATAATTGTATTATGTTATAAGTGTTAACAAAGTGGCATAAAGCTATATATTTTCAGAAAAAAGTGAGTTCAGAAAAATTAAATATCTTACAGAAATTATGAATACATTTTTGGTTGAATTTCACATCTATAAACATCATAAATAAGTATCAACTTCATCCATATTTTAAATTAATACATAATTCTAAGGCACATATTTAGAAAAAACCATCTCTCCCCAGTTATTGTACTCAGTCTCATTCCCAGCTGCATATGATTTAAAGGTTAGTTGGTGCCTTTCTTTCTATCCTATTTTACTTTAAGCACAGCAACATATTTATGATGACCCCTCACTTCAAAAATAAACAAATGGCTCATCAAGAATCACTACTGTAATCCTGCAAAATGATAAAAAGTAGTATGGAAAAAGTTTGGAAAAGAGGAACAGATCTTAAAATTACAGACTAGACTATTCAGAAAAATTATTATTTAATACAAATATCCAGTTAACAACAACAGTTTCAAATGACAAACTGCAATATTTGGAGAAAACCTTGTCATTAAACTTTCCAGTCTGGAAGCATTGGTAATTCTTTAATAGGTTTTAGTTGAAGAACTAATCAGTATTTTATCTAAACAAATTACCAATTTTTAGATTTTACTCGAACTAAGCAGGAATGCATTCTGTTGTTTATATTTGGAGAGTGGTGAATGAATAATGAAATTTTAAGTATATAATTTTGCTGCCAAAAGAAAACTGAAGGTACAATTAATTAATCTTCCAATATAGGGAACAAATACGAAACTCAACACCTTTATTTATATTCAAGAAACTTACTAATCAATTAAATTACCATTATTCATAAAATTAAAGGAAAGGGCAGAGGTGCTTTTAAGTGGAAATTGCAAATTTTTTTTAACCTATTTCTTAGATGGCAGAGGTGCTAGTGAAGTGGAATGATATTGAGAATAGAAGAGCTTAGAGAAATAATGTGGTAATTCCCAATTTCATAAAAAAAGAAAGTTCATTATTTTCTGTTAACCTGATATATGCATTTGTTGTCACATAGTTCCCAATGTAATATCACAGCAAAATAATAGCATTTGAACTTTTTGAAAGTGAATAGGATGACATTTTTCCTACATTTTCTAAGGTTAATGGTTATATGGATCACTAAATTATTATTTCAGCAGCCAAATTATTTACTAGTAAAGAGTTATAATCCACTGCTATAATTCTATTTATAATTATAGGAAGAAATAGAGAAAGGCAGAAAACAGAATAGCTTGAAGAGCTGCCACAATAAGTCATGTTATTGATAAATCATAATCATGTTTAATTTTTATCTCTCTCACATAACAATCATTGACATGTGTATCTTACACTTATTTCCCTCTGTGAAATTAAGATGAGTGGTTCACAACTATGATGGTGGAAAAATTGTTCAGTGCTCACGTCAAAAGTATTTTCCTTAATAAAGCCATCATGAAATGATTAAGGTATGTAATTTTGGTAGTTTATCATGTGGAGATGTACCTACTTAGTTTAATGCATGTTGCACTTTGTGTAGGAAAGTTTTACAACTATCACAGGAAAAAAAAGCATTCATGACATCTGTTATAAGCAGAGGATTAAACAGGGGGAGGTGACTAAATATGAGATCCATTATACAGGCAATGGGAGGATTCTCATTTTATCTCCAAATCCATCAAACAGTCAACATGGAAGTTTTTATATAAATCTCACCAATCCCCTTTCCAACCTATTAAGATCATTTAGGACCTGATTCATGAGAAGTAACTACAGCTCATTGCAACAACTCATATTCTCAAAGAGGCAGCTTTGTTAAATTCATGAACCACAATTTTCAATGTAATTGTAGGTGGTCAGTCTGAGTATTTTTATCTACTGAATCAAAAGCCAGCAACCGAGCCACTTATGTGAAATAAAATATGATAGAGGTAACCACACTGTCCTATTCTAGCTTAAATTTTGATCAATATTTCACTCATTCATAACGGAACATATTTATAGTTGGTCTATTAATTTTATTATTAAATTCTATTAGAGGTAAAAGGTGTTCTATATGATGCAAGCTTATATAGCTTAAAAAAACAACCATGAAAATCCACATACCATACATGCATTAAAATGTTTAGAAAAGGGTTTAGGAAATAGTAAAAGACATATTTCTAAATAATTTATCAATTCACAGAGTAAAATATTAAAGGATTAAAGGTAAACACAATGCTCTAGTATTTATACATTATATATTGCTTTGCTGTGTAAATATTTGCATATATGCTAAACTGAAAGCAACACTTGCATGGAAGACCTATGATTATTCAGCATGATTACATACCATTTTCAATGTTCTCAGTATGACTACAAGAGAATTTTATTCTTAACTATATCTGTGATTCACAGATTGATTAAAACCAGCATATTCTATATCCACTGAGCTGGCAATATATCCAGGTTTCGCCTAAACACTACATAACATTCTCAAAATTTAACTGTGATATGAAAGTAAGGCCACAAATTTAATTACTATGTATTGACTTAACTTGCCAAAGTTTTATAAAATACATTACCGCAAAATAACTCTATCAGTGATTATTATAGAATAAATCTATCATATCTTGTTCAGAGAGTATTTAGTATATAGAAAGTACATTTCATGGACTTAGTATAACTCTATTTAAGTGTTTTATTTTGCAGAATCATTTTCACTAATTAAATTAGCATTTAAAAGATATTGACAACTCAGTGAACATTCCCCATCAAGCATGCAAGTGAGGTAGATGAGAAATATTATTGTAGAATAATAATTACACATGGAGGCATCATAAAGTAGATACCAATGCATTCTACATGCTTGAATTACAGGCATCCCTCATCAAACACAGGGGTTCATGAAAAACCCCACAATCAACAAAACCACAGTTGTAAAACCACTAAGTTTGGAAAATTGGGAGTCTTGTTTCATGTTCCACCAAACTATGGTAAAAATTAGTGCAACTTTATTTAAAATGGAATAATTTTCATTTTTATAAAGACAGAAATATTCCCTCCCAATCTTTGATAGCCATCTCCCATAGAATAGCCAATATCCTCGTTGAAAAAGTTAAACTCAGGTTCACTTCCATCTGCATTGAAATTTTGGAACTAAGTGCACTCGATTTGTCTTGATCTAATGTTGTTTTAGAATTAATGGCCAAGGAACAGGGCCAATTTCCAACATAAACAATTTGTGCATCACATTGCGTACATTATCTTTGAACATGGCTAATAATGAATGAATCATTTAAAATATTTACTTACATGACACAATCTTAAGCAGCTTTTCAAATTCACGCATGTGCAAGGGAAATACTCTCTGTTAAGAAAGGTAGTACTCAAAAAGTTGGCCGCAGATAACTAAGGGCCGTGGTACGCAAAACAGCAGTTGAAAAGGGAAACCTGTACAATGTAAATGCTCTGGGGCTACCTCAGTTATATTCTCAATGAGCACTTTACCAATTGCATATTCCTACACTGTTAATTCAAGTTTTATACTTAATTTTTAAATGTGAGGAATGTGCATTATCTTAAATATGAACATTTAGCCATTGTGCTGCAATAATGCACACAGCTTTCACACTACTTACTTTTATTTTAGAAAAAAAATATATATGTTCAATTATGTAAAACACCAAATAAATGTTCCTGTGCTCGCTGTAATACTGTTTTTACATCAATGATGATGCTCATTCAACAAAAACCTAATCTGTGAGAGTGCAAAAATTATCAACAACTGAATTGGCTGAGTTTGGATCAAATATAAATAAACATAGCAAAGCATTTCTTATCAGGCAGCTAGCTGATGCAGGACACTATAGCCAGTTTCCTAATAGATAGCCTTTGAATGAGTCAGAGGAATTTCAATAAAATGGCAAAATGACTTATTCATTGATGCCTAGAGTATTTCAGTATCGACAACCAACATTAAAAGCCAACTTCAATCAACCCAAAAATATAAAGTACTAATTTGCAATTAGTTCAAAGATCATATGATAATAATTAAATGTCAACTAAAAATATCCTAATTTTTTTCATAAATTGGCTTTTGCAGATAATATAACTGCTCACAACATAAATACAAAACTTTATTAACCAAATATAACAATACTGCCTTCCTTTAAATTGTACTGAGTAAAAGCACAACACTTTTCTATGGTCATGAACATAATAACAGAAAATAACAACTATCTATGCCCTCACAAGTGTGACTCGTAAAAATCATGCAGAGATGCTTTGTGCTTAAAAATTAATGATATTTCATACAAATGATGCATATGTAATCTGCCTCTTTTATAATAGAGAGAAGTGAGATAGATAGGTGAAAGATTGATATCCTTGAAAATTAAAGTTTTCAACTCAAGTACTAAGTCTAAAAAATTAAATAATTAGGGAATACCACAATGTCAACTGACTTAAAAATATAGGCTTTGACCTTACTCAGCAAAAGTAGTTTTGTTGATAATTTCATTAACAATGAATGCAGAAATATGAAAAGATCATAAAGTCACCCAAACGAAGCCCATACTTAAAGCATATCTATTAAGGAAAACATGAGAAATGATTTCATTCATCTATAACCATATTCTATGCAAGAAAATTTCCTAAATATATTACTATGAGAATTATAATAAGCTATTCAGAAAAAGAGACTTGGTGAAAATCAACTGCTGTAATAGATGGTCAAAATGCATCATATCAAATATCTTATACAGTAACATAAGAAAATAATCAATATTTTTAAACTTCACTCTTGTCCATAAAAAAGGGAGTGGGCATGAAATATCATATTTACAAACTCTTAAGGATAATAGTATAACATGCACTAAATAAAAATATTTTAAACAAAAAATGGCATAATAAATCCTCAAATTTTACTACTTAACATTAAGTTGAAAAATTAACCTTGTGAAATTTTTGCCTGGAGCCTAATATATATGAATGTTACCAGTTCAATCTGCCATTATCAATAAATGTCACTTCTTAGAAACTTCAACATTAGCAGGTGTAAGGCAAATGAGTGAATACATTAAACCAGAACCTATTAGTAATTTAGCTATGTTATACATATCCGTATTACCATTACTTCATAATTCCATGAAATCCTTGATTTTGATTGGGATAACTCAATCAGATTGACCAAATCAATCCCAGGTATCATCAGTAAAGATGGAAACTACTCTGATATGGAATTGGCTACCACATTGATGACCATTAGCATACCCTGGTAATTTAATGATCAACATTACCAAGACAGTAAATTACTGCAATACTAAATGCATACCATCCAATACTCAATGCTATAACCTTCACAGGCATCACCTAATCCTTGAACCATGGGCTCAAGATGTAGGCTATGCTGTGATTGTCCCAGACCATGCTGACATGTCATTATTCATTAAGATATAGTATAGTAACAATTTAAAAAAAACTAATTATCTTAAAAGGGGCTTGATTAGAACTGAAATCTTCTACCCACACCACTACAGCCGGGTGGCCGGCCAGGTTAGACTAATGGGTAGAGTGTCCGCCTGCTAACCCAAAGGTCACGGGTTCGAGTCCCGCTTCGGGCATGGGTATTTTTAAAACTGTAATTGTTTGAAGGTTAAATGTAAGAGAGGAACATGTGGTCCTAATTTCGCCTAATTAATAAAGACAACATTATTATTATTACATTTGATTTCACAGAAATAATCATTACTTTGAGCCTTATTATCACAAATGTTTCATGCTCTATTGCCCTTATTCTGCTTCAATCAATTTCTCGCCATGATGAAAATTAAAATAAAGACAAATATAAGAATATGATATAAACTAATGAAAAAATATGCACAGAAACTACCTACTGTATTCATATACTGAATTCAAGTTGGATATGTAGTGACACATTGATAATGATTCAAGACAGGACAGCAAAAGGAGTTCCACAATCATTTTAGGCTAGTAAGTGCACAGGAACAAAATATGCAAATCTAAAATTAATACCAAACCATTGCACCTGAAGACAATAGGAACTAAATCCAGCTTAATAACTTTGCTACCCACTTCCAATATATATATTTTTCAGGGTTATAATAAATTCATGTATAATATTGCAAATGATTGTAAGTGCAGTGCAGAAAAACTTTGTTTAAAAAGGAATGCAGGTGCTAATGACAACATAAACTATTACAGTAACACAGTTAAACTCTTGACTGAGAGGATAAAAGGAAATCCCGCCGATAACAACATGTAATTTATACATACAGAACGGTTATATGTTTTATTTATGTTATATCTCTAACTTTTGAAATTAATCTAATAATTCAAAAATCCACCATGAAGATGTAAACAAATATATCCATCACTCCTCTTTTCGTAAACCCATTGACTATGATGAGTTGAAAATTATATTATGGTTGGTGATCAAGCACTCAAGGGCTGAAATTTCATGTCCCATACCAGGAAGCATCCCTCCCAAACACACTGGCTTGCCTGATGGAGATGTGCTCTTCAAAAAAGCATCTGGGGCAGGCATCAATGTGGGAGCAAATACAGTACTCAAATTGTGGGCAGTCATTTTGTTTTCACTCTCATATTGTGACACCCTGTTAAAATGAAAAAAATATGTTTTAAACTAAAATGGTAAACATTCTGCTCCTTTATCCACAATGGAATAACTAGTATAGCTTCCACAGTGTTGAAGTGACCAAATGTTTTGCTACACTGCAGCATATTAATGTACTTATGTTTAATAAGCTCCTTTGATTAAAAAGTACCCACAAATGGTAAAGTTGACTTAACTTCCTCATGCCTCTAATATGGACACTTGTACTGTTATATTGTCAGGAAAATTCATTACATAAGCTGTCATATAATTTATTTTCACATTAAAAATATAGCAGTTTGAATTCAAGGGTTGGAAATGTTATACCAATACCATAATGGCCTGCGAAAGTGACTCTGAACAGGGTTCACGAGGCAATACTTGTGTTGAAAACCAAGAATAAACAACTGTTGGTACAGAATTATCATTCAACCCTGATAAGACTGGCTCAATAGGATTACTTGAATACCCTAAAAGTGGAACTGAAACACAGCAAATAAATTTAAAGTATTTCTTAGATATTAATATGTATTTTGTATTATATTTATCTTGATAATCAAGGGTTATTATTTGGTGTGCATATACTTATCCCTGTTAAGTAAATAAATACCACTTATGATCCAGGCAGTGTGATTTCTCACCTGAAAAGATGTTCAATTAGAAACTTCAAAGTATTGTAATGAACAGGAGGAAGACCTATGACAGCTTCTTTCATGCAATCAATTCTTTCAGATGGGTTTTTCATCTCTGAAATATCAAAGAAAATTATAGATTTAAATCCAAATACAGAGTTAAAAATTGTTTGATAAATAAATAATCTATTGTGAGCATTTTTTATTTATTATCCAATTAAAAAAGTAGAGGTTGTTGCTAGTATGTATTTCCATAGAATACTATTACCCAATTGCCCACACACAGCACTGAGCCAATTATGGTGGCACAATATAACAAACGAGTAACAACAAAAAGCATCCATATAATAAATAATAATAACATAACAATTTTCACTAGGCACCCACAAAGATTTTTGTACTGCTAAGTATATCATCTGGCTCTTATACAATTTATTTGTTTAATGGATTGATCAATAGCACCTATTTCATCTACATTATAATTTATCAGAATAACAAATGTCAATGGGAATGCATAAAAGGATACCTTGGTTAGACGATTAGTTTATACTCAGGGGAACAAATTGAAATTGTCAGAGTCAAAAAAAAAAAACTCTAAAAGAGAAAAAAGATATCCAGGATCAATGAAAAGAGACAAACTAACAGAACACTTCCTGAGGAATGATGGATAAGCAAAGACTGTACCAGAAAGCACTCTACTGTGGAAGAAATGTAGAGTTGGGCAATGAATGACGAATGAGAAACAGTTCACAGAGTGTTAGGGATAGGATCTATGAAAGAATGGTCATATTGGTAGGTGACATGATAGCTTGGAGATCTGCTGTAAACCAATTTTCATAATGAAAACTCATGCTGAAAAGTATTAGATACATGGGGAGATCTAGAAAAGTTGGTACCTATGTTCTGCTTCACATCTCCCTCATCTAAGAAACTCATAGTACAATATAAAACCTGCAATCTAATGGTTTATTATAGCAATTACATCTGTTCTACAGTATGATAAGTCTGCCTAATGACTTACAGTAATTTCTGAGCAAATAAATGTGGCTAAGCAGAATTCCCCAGAACTTCTCATTAAAGCAAAGAACTTTGGTCAGCCAATAGTAAAAAAAAATGGGAGCCAACCATCCCAAGACAAAAAAAAAACAAACATTAATCCGTTCTCTCTTGGGAGCAAGAATAATTACAATAGTTATCTTTCTATTTCTTTGTACCAAGTTAACATTATTAATTTCTGAAAAACAGACTTTCCAAGAGAACAACTATTTTGAAAAATCAGAGATAAAACTTACGTGCCGCACTGATGAGCATAGGATGGACATCAAATGTAATGAGTGGGATTGGTAGAAGCCTCAGATAAAGTTTTAATGTTCCAGCTATTACATTGATGTTATCAAAGGATTTTGGACTGAGATCTGCACTCTCCCCATCTATAAATGAAAATATCAATTAGATCTAACATAAGAATCAGCTAATATGAATGGAATAATATTTTTTCATAAAATCTAAAATGTTATGCATGCAATAACCTTATGAAAGAGAGAATAGGTAGAGTTATTTTGATAACAACAGAAATAAAACTTTGCGTTCCACACGAAATATAAATTTAAATTTCGTGTGGAACGCAAATTTTTATTTCTGTTGTTATCAACATGGATTTCCACAAAGTCTCGGCCTTAACCATTTCTCGAATCAGAGTTATTTTGAACTGTTGCAGATTATCACAAGCCCAACCACAGCAAAAATTGAATAGTATTAAATGAAATATCAACACACAGGTAACTTAACCAATAAATAAGGTCAAACATATGGGAATTGAGAAGGTCCTTCACTATATTCAAAGATGATCAAAAATAATTTTAATGAATAAAAATATTTTATACATTTGTTGGCCTTCCTTCTGTTACAACCTTGGATAAGGGACATAGCTATTGATTACATATTTCATAAAAGTTAAAGCATAATCACCTTTGTCTAGTGCCATTTTGAGGGCTTCAATTTCTTCTGCAAAGCCAGATACACGATAAAGTCCCTCAGAATCAAGTCCCCTCCTTTCTATTTCTTTTATGCAGCATCGGACAACAAAGGGAACCACAGGCTGGGATAGAGCATGCTCAGTATACAAAGCAGCCTCCATTGCAAGAGCAGCAGAGAGTTCCAGACCAAATACTCCACGAACCATTCCAACATCAGGCAAACAATCGTTGGGAACCTTCTCTGAACAGCGAGAGTGGGCAATGAATCCACAATCTAAGGGAAGATTCAAAGAAGAAGATACTTTTTTATGAACATTATTATTAACATCATAATGACCAGAAAAATTTATTCTACCTCAGTCAAGAGGCACTCATTAATAAGTTAGGTTTAGTTTCTATATTTTTCTGAAACCTGATTAGCATTTCATGAAAGTAATTTTTGTATTAGAATTTGTTTTCATGTCATACCCTTTTTAAGCCACAGACTAGGCTAGTTTCATCTACAATGCACCTCCGTAACTATAAAACTGTAATTGTTCAAAAGGTTAAATGTAAGAGAGGAACATGAGGTCCTAATTTCGCCTGATTAATAAAGACATTATAATGTCTCCAGGCAGTGCATTAGTATTTCTGGGTGGTGAGCCTGACGCACTGCAATGCAACTAATTGATTGATAATTTTAAACTTATAATATATTAAATTGATTAATTAAATTTACAATAAATTAAATTGATTAATTAAAATTTACAATAAATTAATCATAGGTTCTCCCTTGATATGAATATATAACCCTATTTTGTGCAAAAATAGATGTTGTTTTCGGCCGTTACTTGGTGGAAACGATTCATCGTAAGATAAATGACACACTTGGTTTTTCCACAAT
>WURS02053447.1:0-10894 GCA_011762765.2 Rhinocypha anisoptera | reverse complement strand
TGCATGTGAATGTATGGTGGTGGCTCACCCCCTGCCACACGCCCTCGTGGCGGCTTTCAGGGTATTATGTAGATGTATGTGGGTTGTAACATCCTATAATACTCATTGATCGTAGGCTCAAATATAGGTTTTATGTATTGTGTAAATTTTAAGCAGATTACTTCAAAGAAGAGGTTGAAGATACATTGCGTACCCCGTCATACTATGGCACATCATATCACGCGCATAAAATCATGGAGGAGTTTCAGAAAAAACTTTTTTCTTTTCCCGGTTTGGCATTAAGATGTAACGTACACATTAAATACTGTGATAACTCAGTTCGATGAGGTGACAGCTTATGCTCGTGTAATCGTGCCAACTCGTAATTGAAAAAATTAATCTGCCGACACCTAATGCGAAACGAATATACATTTTGCCAAAGTGGAAGTAAGTACTTTACTATTAACTTCCACTAGTAAAAGTATATAAAGATTTTTAATTAAAATGCCTCACAGTTAGCCTAACTATAAATTCTACATATAAAACTAACGATATGAAGATGACAGAACTTGTGGCTGAATGGGCATTACATCTCTAAGTTGCGACCGTTTAGCAGTAATGCAAGGGAGCGGAACGGGTTTCAATGTCTTCGGCCACGAAAGACTCTTCGGTTTCGGCCCATAATTCGGTTGTCATAATTTCGACGCCGATGCATGTCTGCTTAAAAGTAAACACACGCGACCGCCAAGGACGATCACCCATTGGAGTAAGCTGTCTGTCCCGGTGTTCTCCTTTCCCTCCCGTTCGTCCCGTATCGAACTGCTTCTTCGGACTCATTCCATTCAAATTGCTGTGAGAACAGGCACAATTGGCGATTAGGAAGAGATGCACAGCTTATAAAAATTGTTTTTTGCCAAGATGTCACTCGACGGCTGTCGTTAACCCATTTAAGTATACCTTTCGGTACCCCTATATGAAAAAAGAAGACGAAAATTGTGTTTTACCGCGGCTGGAATACATAACCATACAAACGACTGAAATACTTGTTTATATTGCAGCGAAGACCATTTAATTTTTAGCACAATTAGAGAAACAAATGTTGGTTTTATCTGACGAGATGAAACTGATTTTTAAACATAGCAGCTGTTGTAAGAAGTATTTTGGTAGAGCAGATACACTTGGCAATTTCCCGCCATGGGATTTATTTGAAAGGCCTGACCTTTTTCAACGTATTTGAATCATTTTTAAAGGCTAACTAACAAGAATGGCGAAGTAGTCAGTAGTGTGGGTGAGCAGACTTGTGTGACTGTATCTTAAATATTGTTTCATGCGATGAATCAACTCCGCCGAGATAACCCGAAAACTATGGAACGTTAGCATTTGATTAGCTATGGAACGCTAGCGTTATTAGCTTTTGTTTAAGAATTTACACGGGGTTTAATTAATGTTAAGTTTTCACATTTCAGATTGAAGATGATTGTAAAAATTTCATAAGACAAAATTACCGGTTGAAAATTAGTGGTAAAACCCGATGTTGTTCCACATATTTATGACTATCACAGAGACAGAACTCTCATTTCACTCGCGCAAAACCGCACATTTTTTTGAAAAACTCGAACACCAATGCCACATGAACCTTCAGAAGAATGTTCGTTGTTATTCTAACAAATTGAGATTAAAAAGACATTTTAAGGCTTACATGATTCTTTGACAAATTTATTATAACATATAAACAAAGGTAGCTTCCGTAACATCAATGCGCACCGGAGGAATATTGACACCTTGTATGTTATTGACATGACTGCAGGGTTACCCCGAATAACAAGGTATTTTCAAATTCATACAAAAATAAAGACGCCCTTTTCTAGAAATGGATGTCCCTCGTCTTAATTTGTGTCGAAAATACAGGTTTATATTAGTGCAATACGTCTCAATGATTAAATAAATTTCCAACAATTAAATTTTTAGATGTAGAAAAACTCCCCTTTATCTTACACATTTAAAAAATGACCCTCACTCAACACAGTATAATAATAAATATTATTAAGCCGGTGGATCTTCGAAAATTTTGTTAAATGAATTTGAGTCAGTTGATGTGATTGTGAAGCATTGTAATTATATGTAATGGCGAATGCGCTTATCCGTAAAGTGAGCAGAGCCTTGGTGCATGGGGAAGTGGTTTTATAAAGGCACAGTTAGAAGATGACAGCTGGGAAAAAATAAGCGGTTGCTTGAAGAAACGGAAGGGGCGTTGCACCATAGTTAGACACACCACAGGCATTGACACCATTGATAATTCGTCTCCTTTCAGGGCACCTAGGGGTGTAGATAAAGGATAGAGAATTGGAGGCCCTACATCCAAAGTGATTCAAAGCTCTATTTCATCGTAGCGTATCAGCGTAGCCCCTACGGGAGAACGAAGGCATACAAATAGGTAATACTCGCTACATAAATGCGCCCGGATCGGAAACATTTGTCCTTTGCGACATAAACATAATTAGCCCATTGCTCGTGACCACCCAAGAGAATATTTATATACGTACATATCATAATCTCCCACTTCTCAAGATGCAATTACGTGGTTCGGCTACCATTCCAGACCGCAGATTCTGTTCAATTGTTAGGAACTGGATACTCGAAAAAGCGTTCCGGAATATAACCTCAAAGATCAAGGTACCAATTTTCATTCCGAATTACTTCGTTATGTATGCAAAAAACTGCAGGCAACTAAGTTTGAACGTCATATTTGCACTCCAGTGGAAACTGGCATTTCGACATCCGACAGTACAATAAATTCTCAGTCACTATGCAAAAGGCCAGGATTATGACAGGGACTTTTGGTTGCCCTATGCTGGGTTGCATTTAACTGTGGCAGTCGTTTCAATGTTGTCTTCGGTCGTCACCCGAGAATGCCCTTACATCTAGTTATTAAAAAGGGCAAAGGCACCCAATGACTCGATTGGGGGAAACGTTAAGAGACGCATGGAAAAATATACCTACTCGCAAAATCAATAGCTGGAAGGCCCACGAAAACATTAAGTCGGAGAGAAAGAGTAAAGGCGCCACATACGAGCCCATGGCAGTGCATATTAAAGTGGTCCCTGCATTGAAGTAGGGCGAGGGAATAATATTCACAGAACTTGGTGATTCCCACATTGGATAAATGACCTTCTCCCCCCTCTCCCCCTCGTCAAATTACAAACACCCTTTGTGGACAGTTAAGGTCCATTAGAATCGAATGATTCACCTTGGGAGATATAATATTAATACTTAAGATACTCACGGCTAAAAAGTCTCTTTTATTAATTTATTTTTTATTTTAACTCATATATTGTATTGATGAAATCAAGCATGATAACACACTATTCTTCAAAGTGACGGGATCATATCATCAATATTTTACCGACTTAATTGGGTTCCGCCCCTCCTTAAAATGCGAGAGCGGAAAAGTGAGGGGTTTCGCCGATACCGGCCGTCATCTGCATGGATAAGATAAAATATATACTGAAATTGTTTAGCGAAAGACTAAGATTTCGCCGAAAGTAATGGAAAAGTGAGAGAATTACAAATTGGAATCTTTTGACCGTGGATACTAATAAAAAAATTGGTTTAAATACTATATATTATCCTATCAATCACTGTAGAACGCAAAAATTCATTCAAAATAGTACCTACGTACATGAAAAACTGAATAATTGCCCGTCATGAATCTAAATGAGATTTCTCAGTAACAGAGGGAAGTACATCATCAGTCAATATCACATTCAAATTATGAGTCGAGGATGGACACTATATGCTCCCTTCTTTAGAGTATATATACGGATAGTTTTAAGAGACTATTTGAACGAAATCCGATGAATATTGCCAAAGGTGTGTTTTGATAATTAATGGATTGGAACTAACTACCTCAAGTTTGAATAAAGTGGCAAAGGCGTAGAAGATCACCACTTTGAAAGAGATCACCACTTTGAAAGAGATGCGTTGGGGCAACCCAAAATTTTAGCTTAGAAATTTTAGGTGTGGGGTAGAGAATGGGAGCATGGAAGTGACTTTACAAAAAAATTTAAAGGGCTTTCACCGTACATTTATACCTCAAATCAAGAGAAAGTTCCATTGCCATCAAGTAATTTATTTTTTAAAATATAATTTCGAATATTTTAAAAGTAATATATAACTACTGAGCCACAACTGGTTGACAATGCAATTATGTTGACTGGGACTATAACATTAAATTTAAGATTTCTTTCAATTTTCCATTCGCGTATAATGGTCACCATTTCCCTAAAGGCACATGGAATTACCTAAGTCACAGAAATATTTCGTCTATTGCTATTCCTCACAAAAAATTGCATAAAACAAATACAGTAAATATTGCTCGAATCCAGCCATTACCACCGGAAGTCACTATATGAGAATCAAACATCTGACAGCACAACTGTTACGGAAAAATAAATCTGAGGGAACAAACACATCCAAGGTACGACATGTTACATAAGTACGCTTCATGAGATAAAATGCCTTCATATTTGCGTATACCCGTGGGCACGTATTTAATATATTATGAAGAGACATTGTGTGTTAGAGAATCGCAAAAACCCATTTTTTTCCGAGAATACCATCCTCACTTTAACCGCGGAATATTCTTGAGATATTAATAACGCCAGAGGATCCCTAGAAACGCTTTTTTAGAGGCAATGAAAACAGTTGTGCAGACAAGCAGTTTATCGTGAAAGATAAGAAGACTTGAGAGTTACACTTACCGTCGCTCCCAATGGTCCTGGGTTCTCGGATAACATTCCTGATGTCCATGAAACACCGCCATCCCTAACACCACTGAAAAATCCGTTGTCCCCACTTCCATTACTGAAACGAACGCAACGGATTCAAATGAACTTTCTTTTCATAAATAACGCACTTTAACAATTATTATCAACATCAGCTAAAACATTTTTAAAATACACGACAAAATGGGGAGAGCAAGTTAAAATCAAGATTCCCTTCCCTTCTTCCCCGTCACATCAGAGGGCGTCGTCTATATTATTCCAGTTCGAGGCTCACAGCGGCTAGAAAAAAAATGACGGCGTAAGGTAGGACAGAAGATATATTCCGTTCGCCACGATTCGTCTGTGACAATAGTTTACATATCGGGTGATATCGAATTGAGTGAATCACAATGAATTGGGAGTCTGGAGTGATCAGAATTCACAATTTGTCTCATTGGGCGGCTCCTACGCGTAACAAAATGTATGTATATTAATTTTCTTAAGCCTATGTGGGTGAACATTTCAAGTCAAATATAAATCAAAATCTTCAGAAAGTGTAAAATATTTAATTTTTTTCCCTGACAGGCATTGTTAATCAGAGAGTGAAAATCATTACAGTTGCCCTTTCCCCGAGCAGTCGAGAGCGAAGGCCGAATACCTCTCAGGCATACGATCGAAATGACGAAAAATACCCGCCGAATACGAAACACGACGATTGTTTCCGAGTGTCGTAACAAACAGAATGTGGACATGGTCCTGAAACAGAGCGACGAGATCAAATTCAATGTCGCCGTTGTTCACTAACGCCCGTCTACTTGGACGACGTCATTTGACTAACTGAAAGGGCCACACCGGAAAAGATTACCACAAACTCAAAGAGCGAAAAATCGAGTCGCGCGGAATGAGTTGAAAAATTAATCGAGTAATAAAGGAACGAAACGAGAAAAATACTAAAATCCGAAAAAAAACTCATGGAAATATTAATTCACCTCAGAGGACATTTAAAGAATCATTCATTTATGGATTGGTCCAATCGTCCTTTAAATTAGAGGTTACTCCGGAAATGAGTAAATAGAAAAGTCTCAAGATTGTATTATAATGAGCAGGGTAAGAGAGTGCGGAAAATAATTCTTTATGTAACCGATAATGTATTCAAACATGAAACATCGAACTAGGTCAAAAAAAGGAATACTGATCCCACTTTTTAAAATAGATGTATTTGTTGAAATTTTAGTTGAACTAAATAATAACCCAGTGAAAACATCTTAATTTAAAAGTGCAACTGACATTCACTGATAGGAAGATCCAACATTCCAAGGAAACATATTAACAGTATCGACGATTTGCACAGGCACAATATATCGACTTTCAAAGCACACAAATTAAATATCCCTAAAGTTGCGAGCGAATAACTAGAAGATTAGATCGAGGAGACATTGTTAAAATAGAATGCAATATTTCCTTACAGAAATAATAACCTACGATCACCAGTATGCCTCGGTTAACTTTTCCACTAAATATTTATCAGAAAATCCGATACGCGTAAAACATTATTTAGATCAAGTGGAAAACGGAGAAATATTCAAAGTAAATGTGAAAGTACGGCCCAAATAACCCACATGCTTTGAGAAAGACATGACATAGAACACTAGATTAACTTACCTCATGCCAGCACGACGACCGAGAAGAGACTGATGAATGGCGGGGAATGTCCTCTTGTCCTCATGGGTTGTGACGTCACGAAAAAACAATTGAATTATAAACAATTGTATTTAGGATATTATTATAAACTAGGTAATTAGTCTAAATTAAATTATTATTATCAATAATTATATTAAAACTATCCTCCCCAAAGTTACATATGTTATTATTTTTGTTAATAACATTTCTTATACTTTCTAAATACCGCTAGATTCCATTATAAAGATGGCGGAAAAGTTGAAAAACGATCTAATGAAATGGCAAATATAAAAAATACCTTCTCAAAAAGGAAAAATACCTTCTCCCTCTTTTTCGGATTCAGCTCATTACACCTCGAAAAATGTACTAATACATTGCTTACATAAAAGAGGCAAAGAAAACGTTTTTTTTTAGGTAATCGTGGATGTTGAAGCCACACATACGTACCCCTTGTCATAATGACTCCTCGATTTCTTGTCCACACGAAGTACAATGTTCCTATAGGCATTTTTATCCTCCCCTGTTTCAGCAAAGACGATCGTTTCATCAGCAGGTGACTGGTTGGCGTGGACCGATGGATAATGGATCATTCTTTTCACCAGCTGATTAATGCCATGGTCCGAAAAATACACACCCCCTCTTTTTAGATGATCACCACACTTTATCACATGATATCGACGACACAGAGTTTTCCCCTCATAAACACTTTCTATTAAGGTCTTGATATTTTCGCCAGGGCACTTTACTAGTGGAATCGGGAACCTACGCCAGGGATCTGTGTGGAAACACTTTGCCTATGCTAATGCTAAAAAGTACGTTTGTTTTAATATGCGGTGATACACTTCAATGTACTACTGGCACTCAATATGTCGATGTCTACGTCCGTAATACACCCTCCAACGAAAGAAAGTGACCTACTTCAGCGACGAAAAATAATTCATCCCCTTGACCTTTCCCACTGGCCTTCTCGCTCGTAAACACACAGCGATCTTCCTTACCGGTAAATAGGCATGATACACACTTCTCGGCATATTATGTTGGGGAGGATATAATGCCCTCTTCCATATTTTTGCGTATAGGAAAGAGAATTCCTATTTTCCAATAGGGCGTATGGCTCGAGAAGTTCAGCAACCTGCAACATGTTACGGCACCGTATGCCATATTCCTATGTTCATTCCTCATTACGTTTAACAGTAAGTCATGATGCCATGAAGCCAGGGAAACTACATTGACCATCCCTCCATCAGAAAGCTCAAGTGAGGAAATGAACGCGTTTGTTGAGAAGAAAACATAGAGAATTCAAAACCCAGTTCACCATCTTTGCCCTTGCATGTCGTAACATTCAAAAACTCATTGTATGTATATCGTACAAGATAGGTAATCTATCATTCTCCTACGAGATGAAAATAACGAAGACTGGTTTCTTTAGCAAAATGATACGTTCTAAAAGTAATACAAAGGAAAGAAACCGAGCACACATAACCTCTTTACGATTTAAACTTCGACTACTCAGGGATGCAATCGTAAGTTAATGATTAAAAGAAATATTAAGACGGTTAAAACGCCCAGCAAAAAGTGTTCTCTTCTCAATTATAATGCATTACGTTATAAAACGGCTAGAATAAATGTGACTAGAGGTAAACTAGGCATTTGCTGAAAAATGTTTAAATAAATGTCAATTATTTGTCATCCCACGCGTCCAGAACACTTTATCACCCATGTTGATGACCGAAATAGATAATTCCAAAGTCAAATATATCTACATATTGCAAGTCCTGACATACTACCGTAGATCATATCTCATTCATAAAATCACAGAGAGATAGATTGTCGACTTGAAAGATTTAAGATGAGAAGTAAGAAACACGTACTACGTATTTTTTCACTAAGAAATTTAATCTAGTACGACTTGTTTCACCGCTAAGGTACCTGAAGATACGCCGTAGCGTTGAACCAAATTAAAATTCTTATTGGAAAAATACGTAATTCTTAATTCTCAGAAATGGATTTCTACATAGTTATGCCTGAAAATATATAAGATTAAAATTTTTTAAAAATTTTCCACGTACGATTAGGGACCAAAATAAATATGACCACAAGCAAGGAGATAATAGTTAAACTAGTTAGTGTATAAATGTATATTAGCTTGCATGTTTTTCATAATTAAATCTTAATTGATTTTTTCCCGCGTGACATGTACTTTCTTTTCCCATGGAAGTTTTTGCACTTGTATTATATCCAATAAATGCATTCGGGAATGCATGCCTGGTAATGGCTCACTCGCCCTTGCGGTGACTTTTAGGGTATTTTGTAGACGTAGACGAAATATAAAGCGTTTTCATTTATTGTACGCTTGGGATTTGATACCCATTGAGGTCAATCGACTTTTTTAATCAAAATTTTAGGTAAAAAACCAATAATGAAAGAAGGGGTCTAAGGTTTACAGAGACATCACCATTAGGGGATGGAATAATCACTGAGCTAGGTCCCTCACATATATGAATGGTAACTAAAGTAGAATCTTGATTTTACATGTACCATTTTATGAAAAAATCAATGTTATATACAATAAGATGTGGTCCAGGCCAATCCACTCAAGTATTCTTACATACTTAAGTATTGATATACTATTTGAAATCATATTATTTAATTTAACACTTTTCCTCAACTTGTTTTGGTCCTCCAATGGAAATAGCATTTTTGTTTTTAAGAAACAGAACTTAATGCAACCGCAGCAAAATCTGGAAGATTCTTTTTTGAACGAGTCTTAAATGATATTTAAAGAATTATTGTATACTATTTACTGAAGAATTCAACAGTAAAAATTACTACTGTAACTCAGCATTCATTATCTTTTTGCTCTAAAATTATTCAATCATCCGTTCCAGGAATTTAATTGCTAACAACACAAAAATACACTGGATACACTAAAACACATCACAAAGATGGTATTGACCTTTAGTTAGGAAGCATAGGAACACCATTTAGGAAGCATATGAACACCATCAGCGGTTCTCAGGGACAAAAATCTCTCTTTTGGGCCTTTGCCCAATATACTCATCGCTCAGCATGCATTGTTGAGTGGTGTTTGTTAGTTTCTTAGTCCAGGTCTTTTGGCCGAGAAAAATCTTACCCACCATTTTTTTGCAGGAATGTCTTGGGGAAGGTAATAGAAAAGTCTTCTCACATAATGATTTAAAAAATGTGGTGCAACATTTATTTATTAAGAAGTTAGGGAGTATTAAATTAGTATTTTCGAAATATTTGAAAAACTACAGCTCACATGTGGTATGGGCTGCCCGATAATTTGTGCGCACAATCCAAATCCATACAAAATGTGATTTTATAAAATTAAAATTCATGCAGCCATTAAAAATTATTGCAAATTGCAGTTAAAATGCAAAATTGATGCTTTATTTAAGGATGTATTGGCTACCCTAGTAAAAAGTTATTGATTCGGCATCAAACAATTATCAGGTTTTTTTCTATATTTACGAAGAGCAATTGAATCAAATTGAATCTGGTTGGTTGTTAATAGGTATTTTTAGGCTGATGGATTTGATAATAAGCTGAAAGGGACCCACTTTTGACTTCCATGACCAACCTAGGAAATATCGAAAATTGTATAGCTTGAATATTTATTTTATTGTGACCCTTTCTTTAAACTGACTTATATGTTTCTCCAAAACAATATTTATTGTTAAAATTCATTATTTAATAATCATAAATGAAAAAAACAAACTGATTTCTAATGCCATACATTCTGGCAACGTGTCTGGACTATGACAGTGGACGTTCACTCATCAGTTTTTTCGATCGGAATTTAAAAAACTCAGTCGTTATTGTCAAGTAACAAGCCTTACTTTCGGAAAGGACTCAGAATATGTTTCAATATGTGATATCTAGAGTAAAATAGAGGTATCTTGAATGCGATGTTGCCTTGTAACAGAAGAAAAATGTGTAGTAGTCTTATTTTAAAATAAATATTTCATGTAATATTCTCTGAATGATTGTTTTAATCAGTGTGATATCGTCATAACACAATTACCGTATTTTCTGGTAGATAACCCACGTGTTATCTATACAAAAAATATAGAAAAATGATAAAAATAATAGTGCGTGATATACAATGGAAAATCTAGTTTAATTGAATATTGAACTCGGAAAAAAATGACTAAACAATTCCCGTCATATATTGCGGACGTTACGGAGTATATACTCACTTATTAGGGCAATTTTATTATAACCAACATATTGTAAATGTTAATGTAATTATATAATTAATTTCAAAATAAGAGTAATAATTGCAAAACATTACAGTGGTGAAAAAACATTGTCTGGATAACACAAAGGAGGAAAGCATAAAAAAGGAAACTTAGGTAATTAGTACAAGATTTACATTAAAACTTGCAAACATAAATCTTCTATCTAACTTGCAAACATAAATCTTAGTCGAAACCATAAAATTCATC
>WURS02053436.1:0-10895 GCA_011762765.2 Rhinocypha anisoptera | reverse complement strand
CCCAACCTTGAATGACGATGGTAACGAATGAATGAATTATCAATTAGCCTCATTACGTAACCCGTAAAAACGTAACATTATGGCCAAGTCCTCCATCTAAATATATCCCTGGATGTCCGAAAGTTTAGAAGACACGTGGTTGAGACGAAAAATATGCCTTTCCAGTTCTCCCTCACAGAATAGGCATATTATTCATAGTGCCGTGTTAAGACAATCATAAGAGTAAAAAATATTATTTTTTCCCGTGGTTGAAGGGGGATACCTGTATGTCGTACATTTCCAAAGGATTGACCTGGATTCCATGGTCATTTTATTCCACAATAAATTTATTTCAACTGTGGATATTCATAACTTCCACGAAGTGAAGCCTTATGCCGTAAACTTTATCCCTATTTAGTCATAAAAACATTTTCTGGAGGTTCATATAAGCCCTCGCCGTACACTTCGTCCCCATGTGCATCAAAGCACGCGAAAATAATTGCGAATAACATTTTTTTTTAAATATTGTTGTTGTCATAAAAACATCCTAAACCTCTTAAGGACCTAAAAATAATCGATATCTGGACAGGTTGGCATGCGAGTCAAGAGTAGTATAATCTTATTTCTTGAACTTTGGAACTCAGTAGCCAAGGCGATGGGATAAATGAATGTATTTTCTAAGAATGATCGATGAAATTTTTCCCCCCGGGGGAATATTTTCATCAGTCCAACATGAACATTTATACGTTGGCTGCCGCTATTTGGACCACGGAACTCCAAGGGGGAAAGCAAGGGAAATTTCACTTGGTTTTTCTGTGGGTTGTTTACTACTTCCCATTATTCTGAACGGTTGGATTGAGCTGTTTGGAGAAAAGGGGGACTGGCGCCGAGTAGTAGAAGCATGGCATAAAGTCTTTCCAAAAAAAAAAAACCTGAACCGCCCTACTACGGCACCGACGAAACTACCGCAAACAGCGACGTTCGGGAAAACTTTTATTTTTAAATCGGACTAAGAAATGCTCCAAAGTTTTCAAACATCACGAATTAAAGAGAAACAATTACATGGCAGGCGTAATTTTCTTATTAATTCGCCGCTTTAGCGTCCGTTAACGTCACTTCATATTCAGTCAGACATATTATCGGCAAGATACCGGGAGTGCATTAATTGCTGACAGTGATATTATTATTACTGCTCATAAAGATTGAAATTGTTCATTTATAAATGGCTTAAATTCAATAGAAGAATGACGAAGAAACTACGATTGAATTCGAAAAAAAATGTTTGCATCAAGTTTTGGTAAAAGAGATAGTTTAATTAAAAGATATGACGTAATAAAAAAATCAAAAAAAGTAAATTTAAAATTTTTAAGGAAGGCTTATGAGTGTCACTCAAGGGTTTGCACGAAGATAAATGTGGGAAAAGCTACAAAACACTAGATTTAAAAAACAAACAAATGGGAAATGTTATGAGAAGGCAATTGCGTGTTGTTTATTCTCGCACTGGATCTGATAGTGTATTGGAGTCCACGTATGTGTGGTTTCAAAATTCGATCGTCAACGAAAAGCTAGATTTTCGTTGATAGAAAAAAAAATACTACGTATTTTTCCACTAAGATTTTTAATCTGGTACTAGTAGTACCAGATGACGCCGCAGCATTGAAACGAGTCGTACCAGATTAAAAATCTTATTGGAAGGGCTGCAGTCAACCAATCTTCGGATTGCCGTAATGATGATGAAATTTAAAGGATATTAATCCCCAAAACTGATTAAGGACACATTAGATGATCGGGAAATATTACGGTACAGTGGCACATAAAACATGATCAGTGAAATTGATAAACGATGCAAGGTGCAAAATGTCACTTTTTTTCACGTGCGATTAGAAAATAGAAGATGGAAGTAAAGAACGAAAAAACTAGGGCGGCCATGGTGATTACGGAAACTTCTCAATTTGACATTTGGAGCAAAGACCAACTTGATTTTTCAGGTTTATAACATTATTCGTCTTAGGCCCATCAGGAAGGAGTGGTTTCAGAGATACCATTCTAACTTTATTGAATTCGTGAAACTGGAGAAACAATTGGGCCCTTGACACCACGCTACGAATCCTTAAACGTAACGAAGTGGACTACATCGGGTTAACAGACGCTCGCCGACCCGGTTAGCCTAGTGGGTAGCGCGCTCGCGGGTTAACCCAGAGGTTCGAGTCCCGCCCAGGGCATGGGTGTTGTGTTTGTGTTTTAAATGCGAATTATTTATGATTTGAAGAGGCGCAAAACGACCATTGCCGTCGAAGCATCCTAAAAACAACAATAATAGTACTAACGATGGACTCGAGGATAAAATAATTCTGCTGCAAGGAATATGCTGACAACGCTGAGCAGATAAGATAAATGTACATCTTCTAGGTTCTGTCTCATAAAGCAAAGAGTAGCTATCCATTGCGGATATGAAAAAAACAGAAAGAAAACATTAAGTTATAACTGAGGTGGCAATCTTGAAAAGAGAGGGGAGGAAGAGAGTGAGCCAATATCAATGTCCGATTTATATACGCCGAGCCGAAATATATGTACACACACACACATATGTATATATATATATATATATAAAATATATATCTCAGAGTTCTCTCAGACCGACGAAGGGACAAGCAAGCCCCGAAATATCTCTTCGTTATGTCTTTCTTTATTGCCTGTTTCTGTTCGTGTACTTGTATAAGTGTGTGCGTGTGTATTTGTTTTCTGCTCATCTGAGTTTTTCTAAAGTATATATATATATATATGATTATTTCTATATCGAGGGATTTGGCCAATTACAAGTCCAATTATTCCATTGCCGACGTTTCGATTTATTTATAAATCATCATCAGGGCAACTAGTTAGGTTTTGAGAGAAAGGTTTTATTTTTCCAAACGAACTAGGTTTTGACGTAGCATGTCATCACCCCATGTGATTTCTAAAGGGGATAAACAATATATATATATATATACACACACACAAAAAGAAACACTTAAAAGACATAATTAAGAAATATTTCGGGGATGCTTTCCCCTTCGTCGGATTGGGAGAACTGGCTAAAAATGAGCCATCTCCCAGTCCGAGAAGGAGAAAGCAACCCCGAAATATTTCTTATTTATGTGAGTCTTCTATGTGTTTATATTCATGTGTCTCTTTATAAGTTTGTGCGTGTTTATAAAGTCTGAGTTCGTGTTTGCTCCTCGCCTGAGTTTTCCTCTTTTCAAGGAAATTTTTTCTTAACAATGTGACCCCTCAGGATAACAAAAACATAATATATTCGTCCTATATAAAATCGATCATTATTTAGGCGTCACCTGCCTGTAGTTGGTTCAATAACGAAGGACATGTTGAGGACTTAAAGGAAATTAAGGAAGGAAACTGCCTCAGAAAAACGTATCGGTTAACATCGACAGGAGAAAAAACGCAGCTCCCATATCTACCAAAATAGCACAGCGATTGGCGAGACAATTAAGTACTTGCATGGAAAAATCATATAGCCAAAAACAAGAGAAAGCAAGGTATCAGTGTACCAGAAAATGGCAAAAACCATAGAACTGGAGAGACGGACATATACCCTCCACCACATTCGCGAATCTTCGCCATTAGAAACATTTTTAGCGGGGGCAAAGTGGGATAAGGAAAAAAGTATTGAAATGTATGTAATGGATATAGAGCAAAAGACTTAATAAAAGTCGTCCTCTGAAACATCTCCTACCCAACACAGTGAACATATCTTCTTTATTCGAAAACGATACAACACATCTAAACCGGTCGAGACAATATATATTTTTAACTTATGGAAAATTGCCATCTTCTTGTCATCATTATGAGATGAAAAGTTATGTGAAACTTAAAAGAAAGCGGCAGAAAATAACCAAATCAAATGTTTGCAGCGAGAAAGCTAAGCCTTTATAAACAATTTAAGTAGGCAGGAGATTATAATAGTACTACATTGCATCAAATTACACGCCAAATGTAAATCACATTTAGAGATCCATCGCGTGTATGTACGGAATCGTTAGCAGAGAACGATATTTTAGTAGACAAAAATTAAAACAGCGTAATAATCCATCGAAATAAAAGAACCATTTGCGTGACACTCGGGGGAGAGAGTTTCAAAGTCATCCACGAATATTCGATAGAGTCCCAGTATTTTAATTTTCAAAATTAAAATAGCTCAACATTTTAAAAATTTTCCAGGACTAATTCTTACTATTCTCCGCCAGATCTTTTTTTTCTCGCACAGACGGTCGAATTTGAATATACGTATTATGAGCGGATAATAATATTCCGTGGCCAATAAGTGCTCGCAGTCTGACCAGTACCTACGTGAATATCTGAAATTAGCATTTCTTTGTTCCAGTTTTCTCCTCGATTCTGGGAAATTCGATTCCTTCCAACATTTTCCTCGTTTTTTTAACAGTTAAAATATCGACCGACCCAAAAAAAGACGAGGGTAAATAGAACAAAAAAAATGTTCTCCCAGTTGTTCCTGCTTAAAGCTCAGAATAAACCTAGTGGTTCCATTCCTTACGATTCGTGTCCTAATAGCCCTTGCAAAAGAGAAAAATTGTCGAAGCAGTTTCTCCATGCGCTTTGTCGACTGGTGTTAAGTTTCACTGTGAGAATCCTTAGCGTAGGGGAAGCTAGCACGCGACCTTTGGCTTGAATGAGGAATGCCCATCACACCATGACGATGAAAACGAATAGTTTCGCAGGAAAGAAATTTCGTCTGAAATACCCCAGAATCTTTTAACCTCTTCATCTTTCTAACCGGTTCTTTTAACTGATTTTCCGCCGCAAAATACTCGCTTAAATTAAAGCGATATGGGTGGTCGATATTTTGTGATGTCCCATTATGAAAACACGAGGATTTAAATAATTTGGGATTCAACAAAACACATGATTGGATGCTTTATGCTCCGTTGTTTTAGAGGCGGCCAGTACTAAATCAAGTAGATGCTAAGTAAGCACGTTGGGGAATAAATATGCCCAATCATTTGTTCTTTGGAAATGTAATTTTGATTCATTTCCATTTCCATATAAATGGAATGATTGAAGGGTAATCTACCATTTAAGATATATTTTTGATAAGCCTCAAGTTAAATATACCCCGCCACATGATAACTTAATCCCTCTTAAAATCTGCATACGTCCCACGACCTATCATTCCATCAAGAATTCATATTCTCTTCCTACCCATGCTCCGACTACCTTAAATTCTATCCTCTATTACGTACTATCCTTCACAAAGTATCGCCTCTTGAGCATTCCCTTTCCATCTCCACCTTCCCTGCCTTCTTCGGATCTCTCGCAGCAATCGCTTGTACCACTCTTAGCATTCCTTCATTCGTTCTTCTCTCTGTCCACCTCACCTCCTTCATCCTTCCCACATCTCAAAAATCTCCAATCTTTGCTCATTATCCTTCCTCAAGGACCAAGTTTCGGATTCATATAATGCTACGTTCCTCACGAGGAGTTTCACTAATCTTTTCTTTATGCCTTTCCTTGGGGACCCTTTCATCAACGCCCTCCATTTGGCAAAGCCCTCTTTTGCTAATGCAATTTCTTGGTCTAATATCCTGGACACTACTTCCATTTTCCTCTACGATTCTTCTAAAATAAGTCAAGTCAAATCGGATACTTAATACAAACCGGCCGGGAGTTAGGTTGGGAAGGGCACTCGCGAGCTAACACACAGAGGTCGAGGGTTCGAGTCCCGCCGAGAGCATGGGTGTTGCGTTTGTTTTAAATTGTTTTTTTCTGTTATGAGGAAGGGAGGAAGGTGCTATCAGCCGTCGAAGCACCATCACCATAGCCCATCAATCCGAAGATTGGTTTGTTGCAGCCATCCAAAACCACCATCTATCCGTCAACTTCTTCACACGTTTGCACTACCTAACTCTAGAATTCTTCCATATTGTCTCATACGCCATTCTAGGTCTATCTATAGGGTTCTTCCCTCGTAAGTACCTTTCCAATTGGATTTCGCCAAATGTAATATATATATATATCCTATTATCGACCGGGTTAGACAAATGGGTATTGTGTGCGCCTACTAACCCAAAGGTCGCGGGTTCGAATCCCCCTTCGGGTATTTGTGTTTCCAAATTGTAAATGTAAAAAATGCTTTAGTTTGAGAGTGGAACAAATATTCCTAATTTCTGAATAATAAAATACAAAAAATTGTAATTATAATTAAATTCCCTCTTATTTTAGTATACATATTCTCAAGATAAATTTATATATAATGGACCCTTCAAAACAAATATAACGCTAATATTACTACGTAATAATTCCGTCGTGAATGTAAATTCCATCAATCAATCGGTTATAAGGTTAATTTCGAGAACTAAACCCTGAAAATCGGTCACAGAAATGATAAGGAAACGTTTTCCACTCCCCCCCCCACGAAAACGCTTTTATCAAGGGCAAACGTATTTCGCGTAACTGGCAAGAACCTACAACGCGAACGTGGTGTTAAAATAGAGGGATACGGTGGAGCAGGGAGGACATGTGAAAAAGACGAGGAGGAAATGAATTTCTGTGTCGGGACGAGCGTGAGGGGGGGGGGGGGGGGGGGGGGCGGGGAAAAGGGGAAAGATATATTCCGAGAGGACGGCCCACCTGAACTCAATGAATGAAATTGTTCCGTGCTTTGCTCCGTGTGAAGATGCCCTAAATTAGAATATTCGTTCGTTCTTCTTTTATCTCCCTCATCTTTAGGAGGGACAAATAAATTTGAACGGTGCTACGAATTGAATTCATGTCTCTGTTGACCATTAAAGGAAGGAATTGAGCCGTCCACTTGAATTGTTTCATTTCGAATAAAAATAATTTTTCTTTAATTGTATGATCGTGGAGGTAATACGATCGCCTAAGCATATTATTCTCGAGTTTACATTCCTGAATCGTTCCACGTCCATTATGGCGCTATTATCCCCTTCGTCCGTTTCCAAGCGGGTCATAGTTTGGGACAGGCATTCCCTCCAGAAAAATCCCAAGGGACTCGAAATTCGTATCCGAGTAACCTTATTGCCAGATCCTAATATGTACTCACATCCATTGAAGAAAGTCAACTATGCTCTTCGAAATACACGTTTTTGGATACTTTTTTAACGTAGCAATGAAATGAGAGCGTCTAATATAATGAAACGCAGCTCCAAAAAAAAACTCTCAAACTTGAATTTATTACCTGCAATGACGTTTAATGAGGTGAATGACCAATATTATCACATATTTAGGCAAATATTTATTCATTTGGAAGAACAGCATTTTTTCCTTGGTGAATTGCGTAACTTTTATTTGATGTTTTTCAAAATAGTAACACGTTTGATTTAAAAAAATATGATGTACATGTACGACTCTCGACTGCTGATATCTTTTCTTCGTCTATAGGTATTTTTGATCAATAAACTTTTTAAGTTTTATTCAAAATTATTTTAGAACATTTTCCTGAGAATGTTTCTCCTAACATTTTTTAGGCTCCAATTTTATTTTTTTTTTAATTTAAACTGGAACCAAGGATTTTATTTCCAAATGGTAAAACATTTTATTTTATAAATTTGATGCACATTATGCACCATTAATTATTCCTAAATCATTTATCTCGTATTCCAAATGCCTGGTTATATTTTTTTACAGTTTCAAATTTTTCGTGTTGTTAACTATAAATAAGAGAATATTCATGTTAAGATTTGCTCTTCAAACCGACAAATGCTTGTTTAGAGTAATCTTCTGGCTAGATGTTTCCACTCCATAATATTTGAAACTATATTGGCCATACGTTGTTACAATTCAAGAATTTCTTATTTATTTTTTAGGATTGTTAAAACTACAAAGGTTCAGCTATTAGGTGAAAGATAATTTCATTTGAATTTTTGAAATTAAAGTTACATTCATATTTTAAACTTATATAAAAATCATTAAATACGTATATAATATTTCTTTTGTGTTTCCCTGGTTTCGACTTTAATAAAGTTTGGTAGATTGTTAAATAAACCACAGAAAAGTTAGTAAAAAATTTCGTCATGTAATTGTTTATAAAAATATCTACTTAGTATACAAATTGATTTATTATTTTTTTATATATGTTCGTTAGTATTAGTTACGACTTTTTTCTAATAATTAGTATATCGAAGACTCGAACTCACATCCTAAAGGTTACCGGAGAGCCTCCCAGGACAACTCGACCGGATCTCAAATTTATAAGCGATTTGTTTTTGCACAGAATTTTCAATAGTCGGAAATACAGACCTCGTGATAAAATTTCGTTAACGTTTACCCCTGTTAAAATAATCAAAGTCAATTATTTCCATTAAAAATATATTCAGCAATAACTACTTTTAAGGAAGAAAGGGACATGAATAATGACATTCACTTTTGTAAATATAATTTACATATTCTATGAATCATTTCTCATCTCTTGGCCTGATTCGTTTTAATACCTCTAATCCAATAATTCCACCTTCCACCTTAGCTTCTGAATTTTTTATCCTGTGTCTGGTTGATGTGGTGGCTTAATGGACGATGGTATGGCTTCCGATAGGAAAAGGATCGAGTAAAAATTCCGTGTAATAAATAATTTATTTTCTAGGAAGACTTCTGGAAGTGAAGCTTTACTAGATCCTAGAGATCCTCCTTTACAAACCGCTCACAGCCGAGGAATTTTGTCCCCAACCCGAATGTGTAGTTGGATATTTGAATTGATGAAAACTTATTCTTTGCTTATAATCATGGCATATAATGATTTTAATTTTTACTGTCTTATTAATACGCATTTGAGGAAACTTACGAAAATGGGGTATATTTTAGTGTATTACATTTTAATGACATTAATCCAAATGGTAAATGCTTTTTTTATATCACTAGTTCCTTCTTTGACGACATTATCCGAGATATAATGATAGTTCAAGAGTAGTCCTACAAAGCAAGCATAAACCGTTGGAATTTGACTTTCTCTCTTGTGAACTAAACCCAGATTACTTACGTTATATTCTTATATCAAATTCATCCTGTAGCTCTGTATTGGTTCTTCTCTTCCAGGAACATGTTCACTTTGCTTTTCATTAGAGAAATTCCCTCAGTCTATCCAACATCTCAGTCATTTCATCGAATATACCGTATATCGGATATACCGTACCGTATATCGGCCGTATTGTGGAAGCCGAAGGAAAAAAGGTAAATTCACATTAAGAGCATTTTTTCAAACGATAAAAGCGAATCTGAGGTAAAACTAATTATATTTCAATTTCCCACTTTGGCCTTAAAAAATAGGCTTTTCATACGTGTTCAAAGCAGAGAAATTATAATTGAGAGAAGACTGCTGCTGGATGTTGCCAAGAAATGATACAAGATGATTTTGACACGTTCACCTGAAAATTGTACGGCGTAGCAAAACCAGTCATGAATTAAGAACCAAGTATTAACTAAAGGAAAATAAAGGAGTCGTATATATATTTATTTCATCCCAAAATGAAAACAATCCAAAATTTAAAGGCCTCTTCTACCAGGCACATTCTGAAAATGTGTAGACTTTTGATCTAGAAATAAAAATCTCATATTTGTTAGGTTATAGTTGTTGTTGTTATAGTAACATCTGATATTTATCGCTCAATATAACCAGATAAATTCTACCGTCAAAATACTTTAACCAGTCTTGAATCTAGGAGACATTGGATATTTCGATTGATATTAGTTTCCCTGGACTTTATTTTAAACCCCAGGAAAATATTTCTGACTGGGACTTCCCTTTATCAGTTTAAAAAAATTAACTAATACAGATTTTTCTATAAGGTGATTTTTTTTAGAAAAAGAGTGGATTCATTTATATTTATTTGAAGTTATGTTCAAACTTGAGAGATCGAGTCTGTAGGTGAAGAATGATTGAGTTGATCCTGGCGAATGGTTAGAGAAGATTGTATTTTGAATACTGAATGAACATGAAGGATGAGATGTGTAGAATCAATGTATTAAAACGGAGGGAGTAATAATCTAATATTGGAAATTCATATCGTATATTTCATGAATAAGTTACCAGTTCATTAGATTAGAAATTAAGTTAGAAAATGAATTTGTAAAAACAGAGAAGATGGAGTTGTACTAAAGTGCACGTAGTGTACAAAAAGTAGCATGCTAATCGAATTATAACAATAAACATTTTATTTTCACTCAAAGTTTTGGAATAGTTGGTAGATAAATAAAAAATAAATCTATATTTTGGTGGAACAAACATTAATGAATATAGATTATATTTCATGAAGCGGAAATTACATCTTGATGTGAATACGTAATAATCAATTTGGTCTTTTTGTAATATACAGAAAAATATATAATAGGCCTTGACGGATAATGTTTGACAAAATGAAATACCTAAAGGATATCCAATATAGTTGTAATAGGATATTGCAGGAGATAAAGTACTTATACAGCGATCATCCAGCGACTTGTCCTTTATTTCTAAGTTATAAAAAAATTAACATTTTGAATTTGCTGAATAAAATGGAAGCTGAATAATGTAGTGCATGATACGGCCAAGGAAAATACAAACGTAACTCACCCTCTCTAACTAAACTATTCATTTTTCGAGGGCACAAAGTTTCAATTGTTTGAGACCGAAAATAATCCTTTTATTTATCTTTTTTTCTTCGTGAGTTCCTTTTTATCACTACATCATGCATTTCGGTCGTCGCTCATAATGAATGTAAAATTAATAACTAGAGCAGGCACAAGTATTTTAGAGCATCTTTAATCCTTCAGTGATTCTTTGTGAAAAAAAGTTTTTGTTATCGTTACCTATTAAATATTGGCTACCAGGGTCGGATGACGAAATAATGACCCTGGGAGCTCCGATGCCGCATCAATGACTCGAACTAAGTTGGTGGAGGAGGTAGCACGGT
>WURS02053415.1:0-10895 GCA_011762765.2 Rhinocypha anisoptera | reverse complement strand
TTCATTGTCTCCCAAGCTCTTACGGCCACGTTTAAATTCAGCTGCCCAAAATTTCACTGTGGTAAATGATGGTGCAGTGTCCCCATACATAGAATCCAACTCATCTGTGATTTGCGTAGGCATATTGCCTTTCAAAACAAATATTTAATAATAGCTCGATACTCGATTTTGTCCATTTTCACAAAACACTCACATCAACTCACTCAAACGACTGTAACATAACAACTGAGCGTCCAAAATGGCTGAAGCTTTGGTGAGTAACTGTCAACAGATGAACAACGAAATTCACTAGCTTTTATTTACGAGTGCTCGTTGAGGTCGGAAACTTTTCAGACCACCCTTGTACTGGGGGTTGTGTTGTCTAGTTAACAACTATTTTAGAAATGTTACTGAAATTGTAAAGGTAAAAATATTAATGAATAATTATGTACTAGTTTTTGAAACTGGTAAGAATTCGACATGTACTAAAATAAAAAAAAAGGCTATTAAAGTGTTGCATTGACTTCGGCCCATGACGTCACTACGTTAGCGTACCCAAGCCTTCCTAGCTCCTGCCATGTTCATTTGCTGCAAAGTCAGTTTGCGTGCATGTACAGAGTAACAAGATGGTGCCGAAGGGTTAGCCTGGTGGGTAGCGTGCTCGCCAACTAACACAAAGGTCGCTGGTTCGAATCCCATCCAGGGCATGGGTGTTGGTTTTGTCCAGATGGGTTTTTCTATGAATTGAGGTGGTGTAAAATGATATAGCTGTCGAAGCACCCCATAAACAAAAATACTACTACTAACAAGCTGGTTGCAGTTATAGTTAAGTACAAGGTGCTGAATATGTTATGGCCCACAGCGGAAACATGTATTGCTGTGTGGAAGCATGTAGGAATTCAAATAAAATTCCCTGGATGTGATTTTTTCGGATCCCAAAGGGGGAAGAGGGAAAATTTGTATCCTCCAATTGGAACAAATGTATTTGCTATGAATGAGATTTGAGCTATTTTATAAATTAGAACATTTATCACAACCATAACTTTGATTGGATTGAGAGGTCTGGTAAAAATTGGAATAGCAATAACAAGGTAGATTGTAAATTTGGCAACATTGCAATTATCTCTAGAATAAAGGCCTGCTAGCTCTTGCATTAGGGATTCCCTATAGGCCTTATGGGAGTAGGAAGACTGGTAGTTTTGACTGTGCCTCAGGAGAGAAAAAGCATTTGGACATCATGCTGAAACATGTTTTTTTTAATAATTTTTTTTTTACATTATATTACCTTAAAAAAGATGTCCTAAAAAAGATAAAAAATCCTTAAGTAGTAGAACTTCATCAGATCATATGCTATAAAGAGTTTGGACCCTTCATATTTTCCTTTAAATAGCATGTTACCCTTAGTATCCTACCAATTATTTAAAGGGAAATAAGTCTGTTTTGAAGTGAAGTTAATTCTACCTTAATTAATTTCTTCCTAGACATGCATGGGGAAGGATATCACTCTCCATGTGTCAGCCACCAATCCAGCTGTCATACTGTATCAGAAATTTGGCTTTAAAGTAGAAGAATTCATCCAGGATTTTTATGAAATGTACCTTCCAATAAACTCAAGAGAGTGCAAGCATGCTCTCTTTCTAAGGCTCAGTCGTTAAATACCACCAGGAAACCGTGTTCAAGAAAATATAAAAGTTTTCAACTCATAAAGCTCTCCTGCACAAGTAATTAAATTAATTTAGAATTAGCGTTTAAATTAAGACTCCAAAACTCTAAATTATGTGTGTGTGGCATTATGAACTTTAATAGATGCCAAACTGATGTGATAAAAGAAGCAATTGTCAAATAATGAAGGTGCTAACATTCCATTGTGTACATATCTATATTTTTCATTATTTGTTCATATTGCCTCTTTGTTTCTTTTTTTAATAAAAATTAAAGAAAACCTTATGTTGTGTTTTAATATCGGTGGGACCAGCAGCCTCTTTTACGTCCATCCAATGGCAGACAGTAAATGGGCTTGACTTCGCAAAAGTAACCTCTACAAGAGCCGTTGTGAAAACATTTTGATGCATTCCTTGATTATTACACCTGTCATCATGGTAAAGTCAGATAGATAACTATGTTGAATATGTCATCTGTGAAGTTCACCTTTATATAATGCCTATACGCACCTTTGAGACTGTGAACCTCTATAGACATGATGAAAATATGGAGTGCCATTTGTAATGACTTTGTCAATGTCAACTGACCCTGTAATGTAAACCCTTCCATTGTTCCCAAGCGTTTCGTTCACCACCCCCAGCTAATTCCCCAGCCACACCCCTCTTGTAGCTCTGCTTGAATTACAGTAGAAGTCTGCTATAGCGAGTGTGGCTTATAACGAGAGTAACGCCATAGAAAGTGATCATTTTGTGTTGGTTGGTCCACGTGTTAAAAAATGGTGAGTTCCACCGGTTATTACGAGTGGTCATGTCTGCACTATCGCTCTAGCGAGTAATTTTTGCCATGGTTGCTGTTGCATAACTCGCAGGATTCAAACACACATTACATTGTCATGCCTCGCGAATCTACATTGTAAGTCGGCTTTACGACAGACTTTGTGGTGATTTTACGAGAGGAGACTTAGTGATCTTATGCCACAGACTTTTCTGGGGAATGACTGAACAACTTATCTTGGAATCTGTGCTCCAGTCTGTCATTTCCTGGTGCTATTTCGTCCTTATAACCGATCAACCGGAATAAAAGAACATATGGAGTGATGAGCTAGACTTGTAGACAATGCAGGAAAAGTTATTAGTTGAAGGTCAGACGTGGAGGGAGAGACTGCCAAACAACAGGAGGTCCCTTTTTCGTAAACAAGCAAGAGAAGACATTAGTTGAAAGTCAAAGAGTGCAGCAGCAAACAAACAAGGGGGGAATCTAATTTTTACCAGCTCTAACCCAGAGTGAAGGAGATCCAATTGGGTGGTCCCATTTGTCTGAGTTGACCTTAGCAGGACCGCCAATCTCTCGACCCTCCTCTCATTCATGGAATCGTAATTGATAACCGTAGGTCATACCTTTCTATTATTGTTCATGCAATGTTGCCAAAGATACTACCGATGCGTGATGTACATTAGTTATGATTGCGTGAGTTTTGGCGACAATATTTTAAAATCTTTTTAATGAAACATCTATTCTCAATGGATTTGCAGATGGATTGATACAAACACTTCATGGCTTATTTTCACCCACTTTTGGTGCCATTATAAATGCCGAAAGAGGTGAATTTAAATGACTCGGCTATAACTAGTGTGCGTTATAACGAGAGATTTTTCGTCATTTATGAGCTCTCATTATAGCAAACTTCTACTTTACATCTACTTTGTAACTCTGTATTTTAATTGTTCCCAATTACATAACCCTTCTCTACACATGAATATACTACAGAGTAGTAAAACACATTGTGCTATGTTAACACTGTGGAAACTACAAAGTAAATCCTATTGTAGAGTATAAATTATGTCCACTGTGAGTGAACCAATCAATTATGCTTCAGGCTCAAGGGATTCTCTCCAATAATACCTCCCTCACACTTTTTCAAATGCATTCCATCTAGGCTTGAATCATCTCATTGCCTTTAACTGAACTCACAGCTTATCACAGACTGTGTCATAAAAACAGCTGGTTATTTCCAAACATCAATCTCTCAACCATTAGGCAAACAACCACGTCAACAAATGAGGCCTGGAAAGTAACACAATTGGGCCTGGTTTTACTATAGCCACAAAATTGATGAACCTGATACTGTGAGAGAAAAAGTAAAACCCACAATAAACATAGTGCCAAGGTGTGAGGTTTGTTTACTAAAGGAGGTACCGAGAAATTGGCCAAAGGGTGATGAGGTCCAAAAGGACAAGACAGCATACTTGAACATTAAAAGCTTAAGCAAAAACAATGTAGTTGGCAACACACAAAGTTGGTATCTTACTTCTCAGGCAGATGCCCTTCGATAAGATGCATATCTCAGAGCAGACCAGTGAAAATAAGCCTTGACATCTACAGAAAAATGCTGTTTTTCACTACCTTCCCTGGAAGTGGCAGAAACCACTCAATTGTATCAGAATATCTGGGAAGAGGTCAATTGCTACTATTTCTCTTTGTCCTTGGCCATTAGATTTAATGAGGAAACATTTTCTGCTAATGTCACAGCATTTTATTTATTTTTTTAACCATAAGGATCTGAGAGGAAGTACATACGGGCTGAGTGCAATAAAAATAGAAAAGAAACCAATAAACGTTATAGAGTGAGGTGAGATGTGGTGGAAACGATCCATAATCTATGAAATAGGTTAAAAAAATTTGCAATTTCCACTTAAAAAACTTCTTCTTTATTCTGACATGTTTCGGTGCACTGTTATCAAGCGACTTGATAATAGTGTAGTGCACCGAAACATGTCGGAATAAAGAAGAAGTATTTTAAGTGGAAATTGCAAATTTTTTAACCTATTTCTTAGAAAAGAAACCAAATCCAGGTTAACAATTAACCTAGGGACTACCTAACCCACCTCACTGCCTAGAGGCATTTGTGCATTACCATACTGAAGATCAGTTGCTAACTTTTGGAAATAAGAGCAAAAAAACTGAGCACGAGTATTTTTTTATGATATACTTAACATTTTTGGGAAGTTAATTCATTATTCACATTTTTAAAAATTAATAATTAAACATATGTAAGAAGTCTCCAGCATAATAAATTATAATGTATACTGTTAATTTAAATACCTTGAATGAAAATCTCCATATGTGTGTGCAATTCCTCAATGTGAACAATGAGCTATGCATGCTGGAAGGGTTAATTTCTTATGAGTTTTTGGAGATTTACAAAGGCCTGTACTTTCCGATTTACAATTAACATTCAAAATAATGTCACATTGCTTTTAGCTCCATTAGCCGCATAGCACGTTATTATTCCCCTCCATTTAAAATGACTACTCCTCTCTGCACCTAACAATAATGCAGACTTGTTGATATTACTGACTTTGTACTCCCCTGCATTGTCTATCATGATTCTAGAATCATGTATTTGTGATCACCGAACAAATACTCCCACAAAGCCCTATTAACTGCTCATTTATTACCTCTAAACCATATCCCCATCTCATTCACAGCCTTTCCTTCATCTACTACCAGATTCCAACCCTCTGCAACTGTCAGACATGAAATAACACATTTCGTAAGCACTAATCTTCTTCGTATATATTTTATATGGCACTAATCATACATACTAATATTTACTGGCTAAAAGAAAGTTCATGTTATAATTTGACTATAAAACAGTACTAATATACATCTTATGAACACTTTTCATTTGTAAGTATCTTGTACAGATCATCAACGATCTTAGGTGAAAAACCCATTGTGAAAACATTGAATTTCACCATTTTCTTCTGTGTAACCTTGCTAAGTATATTAAGCACAACCCTTCACATATTATGCTTGTCAGGTTCATTGAAAATGCCAGTCATTCAGCACATTCTTTCTAAAATTAATTATTAATGAAACAAAGGAAAAAAATTCCTAGTCTTGGATCCCATCCACTCACAATGTAGGTAAGACTTCAAAATCTCCATAGAATTATAATTTAAGGCAACGTTGTCTTTTCGTAATCGCTTTAAAGAGTGGATGGCAGTGGGGTGACATTTGTAATTGAAAATGCTAATAATGACAAGTATTGCAAAGAAGACAGGCATGCAGGGGCAATCAAGGTAAAAGAGTGATTAAAAAATACCTTATACATAACTTCTATCAGAAATGGAAATTAAGTGATTAGAAATCTTACCTTATTATTCTGAACATCCTTATTTGGTCCTAATCATTCATGTGACAAAATTTAAGGCAAATTAGACAAACACATTATTGAATCCATATTTTAACCTCATTTTATTTATAAAATAATGAATTGTAACCTTATATTAATGAGTTTGGATGATATTTAATGATAGGGGTTGGCACTAGCCACAGTCAAGGAGGAAAAATAAACATTTACATATATTTACACTCAAATAAAGTATATAAACATTACGTAAAATGGATAATGCCATATATATTAAGCCAATTCAAAGTCATGCAAAATGGCACCGAGAGCATTGACAAAAACAATAGAATTGATTTAAAAGAAATTTGTGGCCAGCTTACAAATGATATAAACACAAAATGCATGAGAAAATAAAACAAACAATGAACTATGAGATAATAATATGATCTTTGATCAAATTATTATCTTTTTCAACAAGTAACCTGTTAACTGTAACATATATAACACTTCTAGCATGTGACAGGTTTTCTAAAACATTGTTTTTTAGCATAGCACAGACAATAATGCACCAAATTATAAAAATGAACATTATAGCAGATGTGAATTCACCAAATACCTTGAATTAAACATACATAAAAAAATCTTCATATTCAAAAATATCTCCAGCTATGGAGATTCAGAGCTTCATAAAAAACAACTTTAGAATTATTTAAAGTATTTTTAAAATACTGCAGGGATTGTTTGCACACACATACAATGACAATGATCAGGCAATATAAATAATGCAAAATAATTTCCTTTTTGTATGCAATAACTGGATAAGAAGATTTACTCCATTAGCTTGATTGCTCAAAATAAAAGGATCATAATAATCATATGAAATATGTGATCAAAAATTATTAAATGATAAAACCCTCTGGAAATGGAGCATAACAAAATAACAATCATTTAATGAGAAAGTTATAATGGGTGAAAATTATAGCAATAATTCTACGAACAATGAATAGGGTGACATACCATGTAAGAGGTGAACCCCTGTAGAGGGTTTCAGTTTCCAAGAGAGCAATGCCACAAATATGGAAGTTATCACAATGCTGTAGCTGAAGACAATGTAAATGAAATTAATGACTTTCATTATTTAATGTAGTGTAGAAGATTAATTTTCTTACTATGTACAGGGAATAAAAAGTCACACTCAATTAAAAATAGTTTATATAAAATGATACACTTCTGCATGATATTCAATTATGCACTATACAAGTCATTACACAAAGTAACACAGGTCTGCAATAGGGTAACTGTTTATGAGCAGAGTACATGAAAATTGATAGAAAATTGTACGTTTCAGGTGCATCGATGAACAGCTACAATCAATACCAAACCATTTTATTCATAAAAATTCAGTTAGTAAAATATAGACTCAGGCACATGAATTAACTTCCATCACCATGTACTTTAGATAGAAAATCCTCGATTTCCATGACATTTAACGGGAAGAACATCCCAGGATTATTATTCACAACATCTCCATCCACCTGGGACTTCTGCGAAAAAATCAATTATAATCATATATTAAACGATAAGAATTAATGTTGCTAAATATTAAGTAATCTAAATTTTTTTCCATTTAAAAAGAGAGTTGAAAGCTCTATGAACAGGAAGATTTAGTATGCCCATTAAAGTGTTCCTGGTTGTACTGACCTGCTTCTTTGATTCATCAAATTTCTGAAGGGATTTTATCAAAAACATTTCTTTCCTACAATTAATCATTTTGAAAGGCTTAAACACCAAGTTCCCCAAGAAAAAACTCTTTAAAATGGGTTTTAGAGATAACATAGTGAACATGAAACAATATCATGTATATCATATTTGTATGTGTTAGGAAAATGATTACCAAATTTGACATTAATTGCATTAGTACATATGAAATGGTTGCAACCAAAATTAACTCAATTTACTAAATAATTAGGACTTTGAGGGTGGAAAAAGCATTTTTTTCAGTGTGCATACGATCAATAAGATATGTTTGTATTTTATTATATACCATGCAAAATTCACTACTTTCTCTCTAAATTAATAAGTTAAAAATTTGTATCCAATTTTAAAACATGGAAGAACGGAGAGCATCAAATTCTTACTTTTATCTCTGTTTAAATTAGCAGGTTTCTGCTAACCTGTACCAACAAGACACAAAAATTAATGATATGAACCCCCTTTAAAATTTAGAATTATGCATGCAACGAAGGCGATAGAAATTATGAAAAATGCTGATTACAAATGAATGATATTATTTAACCCTTTCATGGTCGTTTGGGGGTTTCAAGGTCATTAAGATATCATCCCCCAGTGTGAATGATCATTTTTTCAGTCATTCAAAAATTATTCCCTCAGTTCAAAGGACATATATATCAGTTGCTGTCCTTTAGGCAGGTGTGAATAATCGCAGGTATTTTTTCCCCTGTTTTGAGCCAACTCTGCAGGGCTCAGCTCTTTGGCAGTGGCTACTTGACCCTTGGTCATCCGGCAGCCCCTTTCTCTGCATTTGCTCATGGTCAACTTTTCATTTGTCCAGGATGTTTTTTAAAGAAGTAGTTTTTACAAAACTCAAATAATATTAGTTCAAAAATGAATCCCAACAGTTTGCTGAGCCTGACCATTTTTACACAAAATTCTACCCTTATTATTAATGCTGCTCTTGTATCAAGTTCTAAAATCATACCAAGGAATTTTTAAGGATTATAGTCTCTGTTTTGTTTTATTAGATGTTGCTGTGTAAGTGTGCATATCGATGTAATTAATTTATTTCAGTAAAACTTTCCTCATTGCAAAATGCTTCACATCTTCTTCTTGCTGGCTTTACCTATTTATTTCAGTACATTCTCCTCAGTGCATTCTGGGTGTGCCCAACTCGGAGAGATCTCAGTTATTATTGACGGTAAAATTTCGTTTAAAAATTGCATATGCACAGTGACTCACATGAAACTCATTTCTTTTATTATATTTGTGAATTTTGGAATAATTTTTTTTGTAAAACCAATCCAAATAAACAAATATGACCATGAACATATGCTGTGAGAGGGACTGTTAATGTGACCGAGGAAGAGGTTACCTCTGCCCCTATGTCAATGTCTGGCATTGGGGCAGAGGTGGGAAGGGAGCAAGAGAGAGAGAGAGGAGAGAAAAACTTTACACTCAGGAACTTATTCAATTCAGCCTACACTGAAAACAAGCTCCATAATAGGGTTAAAATTTCTCTTCACACATCAGGTTCTGGGATTGAATTGCAGCATAGTGATCTGGCATGAAAGGGTTGAGGGTCAAAGACTTATATTCAAAGCTGATCCTCCTGAGATGCCACAAAAAATTGAACATGAGGAACTATTTTTACTTATATTTGTTTATATGAATCTGATTAGTGCCCTGACAGTGGTACTTCTAAGGTACCCTTGCTTTATGTCATATGAACAGGATTTTCTCAAAGTCAATGAATTATTATAGAAAATGGGAACTAGATTAAATTTGTTAATACATTTTTTGTAACACAACAACTGCATTGGATTGTATTTTATTCAAAGTTTGAGGAGACAGAGAGAAGAATCAGTTATGACTTAACCCATAATCATTTAAGAGTCTGAGAAAATATATATACATAATTTAATTTCAATATTAACAATAAGATAATAACATTACCAATAACATTTAAATTGATATAAATATTTTACTCAATTGTACCACAATGGTCCTTTGGTAAGTTCACTATTATTTTCTATAAAATAATAAACTTTTTTTTTAAGGTCACTAAAAGATTGGTTGTGATGGTGACGGTTACGTGTTAACAGTATGAATACATTGCTCATCTCATATTAAAACATTTGGTTATGAAATATTCATAGATTCTAGGAGAAGGTAGGGTTGCTTTCCCTTTGCCATCAGAGCCACTTTGCCACAATTTCAAGCGTACAGAAAATCAAATGGAATTTAGTATCTGGGAATATCCAGATTGATTGCCTGAGATGGAGGCCAGAAACCTCCAAAAATATTCTACCCGTTTGACTTCCATGCAATTCTTTATTGAACCAAGCAAAATGTGTTAATGATGAATTTCACAGATGATGCCATGAACTGCCAATCGAAGAACCCTTATCACCACATTTTAAAATATTTTAAAGATTATTACAGAAATTTACTATCATGTGAATTATTGCCTTGAGATCATTGGACCAATTACTAGGTAGTTCTTTTAAAAGTTTAATCTAAAAATGATTGTTTTTTAAAGAAAAACTTAAAAAGACAATAAAAATATTTTTTATTCTTGCTGCCACAATTTTTAATTGAATTCTCTCTGTAAAATTAAGATTTGGATAAAAATAAAATTTAAGATTTTATGGGAAAATAAATAATCGGATTTGAAATTATACGACATTTGGTATGAAAGGGAAAATTAACCTTTTGGAGTCTTTAAATTGGGATTATATGAAAAGTTAAGATTCGGATTAAACTGAATTCGACCCATCTATAGTACAGATAATTCAAAATAAATATTGGTTCAGTCTTTCTTGAACTCCCAAGGATGCAGGTTTGTTTAACATCACTTTACGTAAACGAGTAATAAGAGTGTAGAATGCTGCGTAAGCAAGGTAGGTGTAGGAAGAGAATAGGGATGTTGGATAGAATGATAGGGATATAGGTTTGAAGCAAGATTAACTAATTAATTAAGAGTTAACGGGCCAAATCTAAATTGGGGCTCATATAAAACCTACCTTAACCCCCTCAGGCACGTCCGACGTGGATACTATGTCAAGTTGAATCCATTTTGAGGGATGCCTGACATAGTGACTACATCCTATGGTTTCATTTGCATAATGTTATACTAAAATAATTATTGTTATTTTAAAAGGTTTAATATTGATTGATAATAAATTAAATTTAATTTAAAATTATCATTAAAATTAAAAAATTAAATTTTAACCCTTTTAGTGCCAGCGGACCGAACTATCGGCCCTAGGGGTATGTGCGAAAAATGCCATGGGCCGATCTATCTGTTTGTTTATAAATAATTTTTTATTAAATTGTTTAGGAGGTAAAAATATAAATTAAATATTTTACTTACTCTAAAAGT
>WURS02053386.1:0-10896 GCA_011762765.2 Rhinocypha anisoptera | reverse complement strand
GGCAGATTTAGAGGGGTTAATCCCAAGATGCCATTTTAGGCACTGGTTTTCAAGGGTATGGAGGGATGATTGGAGGGGTCAGGCATGAATTCGTCCCTATCTACGCTGTCAGAAGCTTTTTTTCCCACGTTCACATATGAATTAACCGTTGGGTGGTCTTTCATCAACCTCTGCTTCTAATTGTAAGGTTATCTTTCCTTTAAATCCAAACGTCCTCGATTTTTCGTCTCTTATACCTTTGATATATGAATCACGTACATGAATCATTAATAATGTGCTCGTCAAGCTAATCGTACGGAACCCTTCGCTTTTTTCTTTTCTCTTTTCCTTTTTTTCCAGAATATTACGATTCTGCTCCTCGTGGAGTCCATAGATATTTTTTTCTCTCCTAGACACTTTAGCACTTTGGTTTAGTTCTATGGTTAAAGAGCTAAGCCAATATCTTCTTTCAATCACAACTTTTACAGTTACAGTGTTATTTCTTCGACCCTTGTTTGAACGCAAATACTAAAGTTACGAAAATCTTCCCAATTAGGGGACTCGTTTTTCTTCGTCATGAACCTCGTCCTCTTCCTTCAGCTTGCTCCCATGTATTTTTCCGTCGTAAAGTTTCTCTAAATATTCCTTCAAACTATTTGTCTTAACTTTGCCGTAAACAAGAATTTCCAATTTAGCATCATGAAGAGCATGTAGCTTCTCGCTGCGTTCAATTAACTATCTCCACTTCTTCTTTATTCAGCTCAAATTTACTTTGCACAAGCTTATGTTACAATTTTCTTCACTTTCCATTTATTCCATTCCTAACTATCCTTCATTTTTCCTTCCAATGATTTAATTTCTTACTACTTTTTGGAATCTCTTCGCGTGCTCCACTTCTTGAAATTTGGTACTCTGTCCTCTCTTTCACTTTTTAGTTCCCATTTTTGGTTTGTGTTCTTTGGTTGCCTTTTTTCAAGTATTTCTGATGCAGGTAATGCCATATTCCTTCGTTTTATTCTGCTCAGCTATGTTTTTTCCTGGTTTTTATCGCCGTGCTAGTTGGAATTCTATTCTTGGTACGATTTACTAGGAATTTTATAGTTTCAAATGATTTATTAGTGTTTTCTTATAGATCTGGAACATTAGTTTGCATTTAATGTGTCCTAATTGCTGACCACAGTAAATGTGTGCTACTACAAGGCCATTTCTTTGATAGCTGATTAAAATCTCTCTCTTCTCTTTCATATTTCCTACATGGAATATTTTTAAATCAGTTGTTTAACACATCTAAATCGATTTCTTCCTAGAACTCCAAAAATAATTCTCTTTTTCGTTTTGTTTCCCTTGACCATAATTTCATACTCCTTTATGTTCCTTTATTCGGCGGTATATGTACTGTTCTTCCATGACGATGGAATTACAGTTCTCCAAGAGAAATTTAATTTACTTTATCATTTTTATCACTTCCAAAGTATTTTCTTGCATCTCACACGCCACTATCCTCATAGTCTACCATCGTGGACATTTTGAAACTGCACCACTAAGATAAGTTTCTCTGTTTCGTCGCTAGCCTCACGATTTGATATATTCTTATTTATTTAAATATATACCCATAAGCATTAAGGGCAGTTTCACCGACTTCATTAACAAGAATTTAAGGGGAAAAGCAACTCTCTAGAGAAACGGAATCGGTAAAACAAACTTCAGGTTTGTTTTCTTAATTGGCGTGCGGCGTATCTCCAAGGGAAAGCATTCCTGCTCAGTAGAAAGTTGGGACCATTGGCGAAGCAATAAAGCAATTGCGCGCCTCGCGGCGAATATCGCAAAATGGACGACGAAACTATTAAACTCTCTTAAATGGGCCTGAGCGGCGCGAAACCCAAGAGATCGGGATTTAGACTGTGCCGCGGATGCCACTTATCTAAGCCAGGATGTCATGTGTACGGCCCCGGGAGAAAGGACGGGGAAAATGGAGGGAAGGATCTCTCCCGGAACGAGTTTCTCGGTAACATTAAAGCTCGTTAAAGAATATTATCCCATTTTCATTTTGTACAAATCCTGTGCCCTCGCATGCGCGAACCAATGGTGATTTCCTCTGCATCAGCGCATTATGTATCCAATATTACTGTCAAATACTCCGCGGGCGAAACAATCAGAATCGACTTCCGAAAGACATTCATTTAGACTCAACGTGACGTACGTCGGGATCGTCCGTTTTCTTCCAGGATCAAATATTCCGAGAGAGTGAGAGAGAAAGTGTAATTATTGAATCTTGCATTTATAAAGACCGTATTCTTTGATAGATAAAGCGCGCGTTACAAAACGGGTATAAGTTCGCAAACAAAAATATACGAAGAGGTATAAATTCGTAAAAAAATGAGCATGCGCGGAATACATTAGAAAGGTATGAGAGAGAAAAAAAAATAATATTAAAAACTTAGATTGAATCACATCTCCTTATTTATTGTGCACAAAACTATTCGAATCCAAGAAATTCTTCATAAGATTCTATATTGAAAGAATCAATCGTATTTTAACATCTATTTGGTTTTTCTTCGGACTCGATTTCCGAGAACGTATCGAGTGAATGGTGAAATTTTCACGGCCTTGCACCGAGATGGCGTTAGTAACAATAAAATGCTGTTTTTTTTATCTTCTTATATAATTTTCAACAATTTTAATCAGGCTTTAACCTGAGTTTTCATATTGTACTGTTTACACACTTTAAAAGAAATAGATGTGTTGTTTATGTTGTTGACGGTCTGTATTTCCTAACTTTACCGCTAACTAGTGCCATGCTCGTCATCTACGCGTCAAAAGGTATATCGAAAACGGTTTCGGTTCGCTTTATACATGATGTGCGCGTTATCTACCGAAAAATAGTCTTTTACATTCCCCTTAAGTCGCCCTGAAGCAATGCAGGTGAGAAGTAAATCCTCTGTTTCATTTAATCAAGCAAACAAAATACGTCTCGAAGAACAAACAGCGCAGTAATAATTGAGGATTAACCACGGTAACATTGAAACCCCTTTTCTCGTCCTGATCCGTTCCCTAAATCAATAGGTAGTAGGTAGTCTTCATCACTTCCGGAGGAAGACAGCGTCGGAAGTGGGGACCGGAGATTACTCCAAAAGTCTTTAAAGGTCTCCCCACAAACTTCTTAGAAAATTCTGTTCGCTAATGAATTTTTTATTTTTATTCTCAAGGTGTTTTTACAAATACCTAACCATAATAGTATTTTCTCAAGTCTTTAGCTAAGCACACACGACTTGACTGAACTGCATTAGAGAAAACACCTTACGGAAACATTTACTGGCAGATTCAATCTTTGAGCACATTTGACGGGATTCAATAAGGTGAATTCAACTTCTAATTCAGGAAAGAAGGGCCAAAATTAATATGTCAATGTTAGGAAAAGAAAAGTGGGATGTTCATCGTCATATAGCGGTAGTAAACTGGACTAACAATGGAGTAAGGATAACTTATTAAATAATTGTCAAATTATTGACTGGGGGATCGCGTACGAAATCATACTGTACATAGAGAACGGATAATGTATATATTCACATGTGAAGGACAATGGGGTGGGAAACTGTATTTATTGAATTTAGTGCTTCGGGGAAATGTTAGGATTCCAGATAACACCGGATGGAACGCCGTATCTTTCCTATGATTTTGGAAAATATCGCTGTTATTTCTTTGTTATGAACTATATTTTATGAAATAGTTTTACTAATTTACATAAAATATTATGGTGTCCCTCTAAATAGCTGTTTAAAATAAATTACTGATGGAGCAAACTTAGTATAGCAAATGGAGAGTCCGAATATGCGTTGCGTAGTTAAAATAACTCGAATTCCGAATGGTTCAAAACGCTCCCAAAAACTCCCGCAAAATAATTCCAAAGTACGCACGAGCATCTGCTGATAAAATATGGAGTGGCGAAGCGAAGGAAAGCCAGTCACGCAATAATGAAATATTTAGGTGAATCAAAATGACTATCACTAATTTCGCGCGCAGCAACGATGCCCTCGCGATGACACGAATTTTATAGCATTTATGAATAATCCAAGGGGGGACGATCCGACGAACAAGACCAATTAAAGGACCATTTATAAGTCCATCATTCAATTGAAGGAGAACTACAATGATATGGACTGGAATTGTTAATACAATAATTAAAGAACAAACGAGATCGTTTAAAGCGTGCTCGTATTCGCAAGCAAGATTCCCCCGCCCCATGTGAAACTTCGTTAAAGAAATGTGGGGAAGGATTAATGGCAGTCCGATGTCCCCCTTTTTTTCTCTTGGGTTCGAAAAGAGTGGATTCGCTTTCAATGGTTATAAGCTCAACTTTGTGGAACTTCATTTTGCTATAAAACGATCAAAACACTGTAGTTACACTAGAAATGCGCGAAACACTAAAAAAAATTTTATTTGCGCAAATATTTTCAACATCGCGTCATCAACAGCCACCTGATGACGGTTCCAGCGTTGAAACTAGTTAAAATGTTTAGCGGAAATATAATGTTTTGATCATTTTATAGAAGAGTGGATTCGCCACGGTGAACTCACAAAGCACGAGCAGACCTTGAGATATTTGAAAAACCGCAATTAAGTGGTGCTCCCTACCAAGAAAATGAAGATTTGAGAGAGAGAGAGGGATCTGACCTAGTACTTTACGGTCGCATTCTTCCGGTATCGGCCACTGGAGCTAAAACAAAAAGCCTCAATGGTTATCGGCAAGGTCACCTGGGATGAAATTCGCTCGTTTTGCCCTAACCTAGTTCACGGCCGCATTCGCAATTAACACTCATTTCGAATGAAGATGAAAACACTTGGTTTTTCCACATGAAAATTTCCGTTTTTCATCTGGAAAAACCAAGTGCTTTCATCTTCATTATGAATCGCTTCCACAAAGTAACGCCTGAAAATACCCAACACTCATTTCATTTTAACTCCTCGTAGTCAAGTCTCGCATTCGTAGATTGTATGATATAAGCTAAACATGGGGAGCTATTGTGATCACAGTTAATCACCTTTCAAAAATTATAATTAAAATGTAATATTTCCTTCCATCAGGTAAGAAGTGAGTGAGTCTTCGAGATGATGATGTAGAAACATCGAAACCCGGGTATCAATAAAGCTTATATTGTGGAAAATGGCACATTTCCATATTGTTTACTTAGTGGTGATGTTATTGTTTAATTACTCAGTCATAGTAAATAGTACCTTCAAGGGGAATTTACCGATCATAGCCATCCTAGAGTCTAGCAAAATACTCAAGAGCATATTCCTCACTCCCTAAATATCTACTACGTTACGTACTTCTTTATATGTCCCATGAGTTTACGCCTTAGTCTTGTCGGCGGCACATTCTCTTCAATTTTTACTGTACCTCTAGTTCTATGCCCTATCCACTTGTATCACTCATGTCGTAAAGTTCTGCTTAATTAAGACTATTTAAGGTGCTAATTGCTGGAATCCACTCATCAGTAAGAGAATGGAAAACGACATATTCACAATATTGTTTATTACTATAAATAACCATCGCCCTTATAAGTTCAGGATGTTGTTTCAAGTCTGGTAGAATTAGCATTAGTCTCTTTAAACCTCTGGGTAAAGAAATACAAAGATTTCAATGGAAAGGTAGACAAATCAACGTAATGATCTTCATTGAAATATAATGGTGTCATTTTGGCAAGCAATGCTTCGGACTTGTGCTCTTGTTACTCCTTTCCCTATTCCCCTCTTCATTTTCCGTTTTCCCCTTCTTTCCACGCGTGTATACCTACTCGCTCCTCCTCAGTCTATCTTCTTCAGTCGAACCTGAAGTTTTCCATCATTCCTGCGTCAACTTCTCCGATGGAAAGTGTCCCTGTTCAGTACATTTCCACGCTCTGGAAGAGACTCGTTTTGATATAGGGTGCAGATTTCTTTTGTGTGCAATCGCATCTCCATTGAGGGCACGGCTTCTTACTCGCGACTGACTCCCTCCCTCGATCGCTATTACACTCTCGACATTACGTCTTTCAGATTCCCAACAGTCCGTGTTATTCTGCCGCCAAGGTGGGTCTCCTCTGAACTCAGCATCTCTCTCTCTCTCTTCTGCACTAGTATGATTTCCTCTCGTCGAAGACGATATCAAATTCCTAAAGTACTTAGGCGAGTGCTCTAGGAAGGCATTTGAGCGAGTCTTCTCCCCACCCCCTTCTCAAATGCAATTAATAACTCTGCGACTTGGTGTGCAAAACATGATGATTAAATTTCTTCGTCATTCACAACGAAGTGCTTCGATACCCAATTCTCGTGCTTCCTTCACTGCCTGTTCCAGGCGCGGCATACTTTCAATAATGTCGGCATGTAGTTCAGTAACTTTGTTCACTGATTTATTAATTATATAGACTGTTTTCCTCCTGTCTACGTGCATTGAAACCTTTAAAATATACGGAATATGCAAACTCATTTAATGATCGATGATGTTGAAGGGCAATCTGCCGATTAAGGTAGGTTTCTGTTCGACTCCGGAATAAAAATACTTAGCCTCACCTTAATACGAATCCCTATTCATATCTGCACACTTCCTGTCCCCTATAATTCTGTCTAGAAAACTTATTCTTTCCCTCCATTAGTCCTCGCTATACGATCTGTCCTGTCAGTTTGTCATTTATTGTAAGTATCTCATCATTCTCATTCAGTGGCTCTTCGGACTACTTTTTCGTTTCCTAATACGAAGCGATCCGCAATTAAATAAAGGCGGTGGAAGTAGACTGGTGCACAGCCACATTTATTGAGAATAGATCTCAGTTTTATGTTCGAATATTGGCTTATCAATCGTAAAAAAGTACATACATGAATGGGCCCATAGAAATTAGGCATTTCGGTTTTTAAGGAAAGTTTGCTAATCCGGTTGACAATTTGATTTACATTAGATTTAAATACAATCAACACCTCATTTCTTGTCCAATTTATGAAAAAGAATGATGTGTTAAATAAAATGCTAAATTCGTTGTTTGTAAGAGTTTTACGTACGAAATGCACAGTATCGTTGTATGAATTTGTGAATGTCTATTTCACTGCGCCGACAAGGACTGTGTTGAAATCAATAACTGTTAGCGGATTACAACGAGGATACGGAGACAAACACATCGTGGACTTTGTCGAAAAGTACTAGAAATACCAGTTCGGTATCAGTTCCATCAGAGCAAAGATGGAAATCATCATGGAAGTGGAAGTTAAAGACGATGAATATTGACGAATTAATGGGCCCATTTTACTACAACGAATTTTCCTTCGTTCCTTCATAGCAAAGGAATCTGAAGGCAAATTAAAGTGTCATTGTCCTAGCTGCGCAGAGTTGAGGAGCAAAACTGTTGCCAAATATTCAGCGCAATATAGCATAATATTAGTATCACGAGCTGCCAAGAGTGCTGAACGAGGAAGTGACGATTTCAGCGTTAATATTGTTATTTGGCATAGGGGAATAAACGTATCATTCGTCATTAAGACAGCATTAGTTCTAATTGGTCCGATGCAGATTAAAAGAAAGGAAATTCAGGTTCAAAGGAAATTTCGCTTGTGAATAGAAAATAAAAATTCACTGAAAATGCAATAATTAAAAAACCTTGGTCATCTTCTCAATTGGATTATAGCCCAGTGGCTCGCTGCATCTGCACTGCGGGAAACATTATTACATTTTGCACGTTTTAATATTTTCGCCAACCCCTATAGAAACCAAAAATCAATTTAGGAAGGGCATGGCAACTAATGAACAAATTAATTTTCCTCCAATAAAAACACTTCAATTAATAGACTAATTAATACTTAATGACCTCAACAGAATCACAAACAGAATACACCCAACATCATCAGGACGGGGCGAAACGAAAGTAATAATATGTTTCCGATAACAGGACCCCGCGAAAGGTGATATTGATTCCCGAGATCACCGATTGTTGAAGGCTCACAAAATAAATAATAAAATTAATTTAGCGGGATCGGAAACGTATGAAAATCACCAGAAATTTGTTCGGCATTTTCAAGGGAGCATCGGCGGAATTTCGCACGGGACAACGGGGAAGAGATACGATCGCGTAAAGAGTTAAATAAGAGGAGCGAGCCAGCGAGAGAGAGAGAGAGTGAGTGAGGGCGCCAGCCAATTAGCAAATCGTTCATTGTTAAACGCCCTTTCACTCCAAAATGTCCCACAGGACATAAGCATTAAACTTTTGACACGCCCCTTCATTATTTACCTGCGTACTAATGACGACGTCGCAATAATTACGCCCATGAATTTGATTCATAAACTAAATCGTCAAGTCCCCTCTTGGGCTAATGCATTGCCGGACAAATGCTTAATGCGCGTCGTTATATTCCAGCCGCCGCATTTATCTCCCGTGGTTGGAAGGAAGCGCGAGCCGCCACGTCGACGGGGAGCAAAGAGGGTTTCGAGCAAGCGACTTCGAAAAGATGGCAGCGTCAAATTTTTGCCGACTTTGAATTTGGACCATATCCCTAATTGTAACACACACGTCTTGAAGTTCCTTCCACATTTCAGGCGAAGTAATGCACCACCAGTATGAGGTTTGTAGGAAGAGATATAGAAGGAGACGAATAATTTAAACGTGTCGTGTTTTTATGGAAGGGTTTGAAAAACACACTGCAATTCCACATGCAAAGTTTATTGTTTCACGACATGTTTCGCCGTATCACAGCACCATCAGGTAGTGAAACCTGGTCGTGATACATTAAACTTTGCATGTTAAATTGCAGTGCGTTTTTAAAACCCTTTCATGATGAGGAAATTCCACCAAGTGTAGCCTCAAACCATATCTTTTACTCGTTGTGTTTTTGTCTATAAAATATCTGAAAGTAAAAATCCTCCTTATTTGATAGACCTGACCAAAATTCCTTCCGAATCTCATCCATTTTATTCTGTAACACCCTCCCCACCTTATTAAAATTAAGTACCAAAAATAAATTTAAAAATGATCTTCATGAACAATTACTTGTACAGCAAGAATTATATTGTAACTTGTGTATGAATTGAACATGGCCATGTATTACTAAATTTTTTAACTGACCTCCTGTTATTTCTGTGCCTATTCGTGTCAATTGTCTGTTCCGTACAGTGATATTTATTCTCTCGCGTTATTCTATTTTGTTCTTATGGGGCGTGCTCTAAAACATGAAATAAATCAAATCAAATACTATTAAAAGAATCCATTTTCAAACAATTACCCCACACTACTTTTGCTCACGTTGCAGATTGTCAACATGGCCCCAACAGTACTACAGGATTAACCCTAGCACCCTTGTTTTGACTCCGCGAGGGTCTTTCCGAAACCGGGATGCGTCGTTCGGGGTCGTCCAAGAGGTGAAAGCAGCGAGGTCTTCCTCCGCGTCGCGCTGATACGATAAGCAAGCGATCCCACAGGGGTGTCTGCTCAATCCGCCCGCGCCAAACGACTATAGAGACTAGAGTTTGAGTCTTTATATCTCAAAAACAGATTAAGTGATTTTCATGAACGATATATCAGCGCGAAGGTAATTTATTTCCACGTTTATTCTCGGCATAATAAAATTATTTATAATTCTTTTGAAGTATTTTTTCGAAGTGAGAGTGAAAAATAGTTACCGCCTTTTTAGAGTTGCGGAGGGTATAATAATAAAATGTGTTTATTGGGGTGAGGTTGAGACTAAATGGTCCCTTATTCCACCAAACCCCTTAGCGTTCATTTGTGTTTGTGATAACAATATTATGCAATTATCGATTTTGCCTTTCAGACTTATTAGAAGCAGGAGAGCTAGCGCCAGATAGGAAAGGATGGAAGGTTGCATTCGGTCGATCTTCGGATTGAAGTACTAATGATGATGAAAAAAATATAAAATGAAAAAATAAAAGAAAAATCCTGGTTCAATAGGAGTCGGAGATTTTTCTTAACACTTTACGTTAAGTTTCAATTGTTTAACTTCGATTTTCGAAGTTAAACAATTGAACGATTCGAACTTTAAGTCGATTACGTAATTCTATCCAATTGAAGACCGCGGAATTTCTCCACAAGCATGCCACTTGGAGTCACGCGGAAAAAAAACCTTCGTCTCCTTAGATATTTATTTAAAAAACCATCACTCTATCATGGAATTCCACCAAGTGACGGCCTCCACAGTGAACTTTCTACTTCTTTCTTTTGAAATTTCTATTGTGATTCAATAGATGTCATAAAACTTAGCATACCACAATTTTTTATATGATAATTTTAAAGGTTTCGAGTTTTCGAGAGACTGATTCGCCCGTGGGTACCCATTCAAGCCATCACTTTCAGATGGGAAGATAAGTTCGGGGACTTTTTTGTACGTTCCGCAAAATCCTGCTCCACTATGGAAAACTATTGCTAGGCCGTTGAGATGTTATTGAAATCCAAAAGTCACTTAAAATGCAAACTTTAATGCACGAGTGAAAAATCGGTTATGCAAAAGAAAAAGTCTAACCAGGGATTGTAAATGCATAAAAGTTTCAGTTTTTTAATTTTCCTACTTTTTTTCCCGAACATCTCCTCGCGGCGATAAACCCTTCGAGAGTCGAACCAACTTAAAGGATTCTTGGTGCAATGAAAATGAAGGAGCAATGGAATGGAACTTCAGGATTAACAAGATTACCAATGCAAACAGGAAGATGAGAAGAGATCATCCTGCTTTTAAAACGGGAGGTGGACGGAGGGGAAGGAGGGACGGGAATAGAGGGAGGAAGGGGGATGAGGGATTGGCGTGGAGGGACGATGTGGTGGGGGGGGGGGGAGGATTAGCTTTGCCCTCCCAACCCCTCCCATCCAGAATATTCGCTGTCATCATTCTTTCGCGTGCTCTTAACAAGACTAATAAAGGATTTCCTTCGCTGTCGCCTGCTCAGCTTTCAGG
>WURS02053375.1:0-10896 GCA_011762765.2 Rhinocypha anisoptera | reverse complement strand
GTGTAACCTCTTGGTACGGTCACTTGATGGTGCCACGGAGTTTGAAGCGAAACTAGTCGTAAATAACTCTTTCCCGGAGGTCAAGGGCCTACGTTTCGACCCTCGAGTCGAGAGTCGAAACGTCCGCCACAATGGTGCCCTTGACCCGGTTGAAAAGACCCGAGGAGACCTCCTCAAGACTGAAAAATCAGTCCATAAGAACGTCATCATTTTCACATCAACAACATTCACCCGGAAAGCACCAGATCGTAATTCTTTTTCAGTTTTGTTTAACGTGGAGACAGATGCAATCGGAAAATGGAAAGGGGAGTGGAAGTGGACCTTCGTGATCGCATTCGGATTTTGACCTAGAGGCCCAGATTCAGTTCCCGGCCATTTATCCTCACACCATTGTTTAAAATAATATTTTTTGATTTTATAGCTATGATCGGGTTCTGCATGAGGAAAACAGCAAGTAACTGGACCCCCTGTCCTAAGTTTACCCCTGTTACGTCAACGGGATCTCCGCCCCCACCCTGCAAACCACTTCGAGCGACGGATGGCTCTGGTGTTACATTTAAAATTTTGTCAAGGTGCCCAGTTCTCGGTGATGTTCATGATTTTTTTCATCTTATTCATTTCTCATAGTTTTGTTTTCAGTTATTTCGACCATTTATTGTAAGTTGGGCTAACGGAAACTACATAAATTTGGGATGGGATTTAACCCCCTCTAAAAGTACTCATACGTCCAGTGTCTAGGACATTTTTCGGCTCCACTGTACTTTACTCCCTTGTGGGCTTTCATCCTGAATTCGCACTTGCTTTCCTCTCGATCGACATATTTACCAATTGTAATCAAAGCATGGGGCTTCTTGTTTTTTAATACCTCGATAAAAACTATGAATCTTCCAACGAAGATGTTTTTATTTCTTGCACGAAAACAATACTTGCTTTTGACGAACAAATAATAAACTTGCGATGTTCTATGGGATTTATGACGCATTTGTTTGCGTCGTAATGTGCACCGACAGTCAATATCACCAGAGCACTCTGTATCATGACTCCATCACACTTGGATTGTCTTTAGCGTTATAATGTTGTAAGTACATTGATTTAACAATTTCGAACGCGAACATGTCTACCGAAGAGTTAAAAATTGGGTCAAGCTTATGAATTTCAAATTGTCTCGTTTTACTTGTGGGAAGCGCCTCATGTCTTATGGGTCTAAAATGCTGGACTTTTAATATCTGAATCAGGAAAAAGACGGGATAAAGTGAGGTTTACACTACCCCATTAGTGTTTTCAACTGCTTTGTACCGTGGTCGCGAATTACGATACGTAAAGGAAACTCCAGGGACGTGTCTATAATGGAGACCCCCTGGTTTTGTAAGTGTCTTGTATCTTTCCCGCGTGGTGGAAAGGAAATAGACAATTTTTTCTTGATTTTGTAGATAAAATATCGTGGCGCGTATACGATTTAAAATCATTCGCCAGGTTTTTCATTCTCTTGATGCTCCCAAACAAGTTATTACAGTGATTTGTTTTCCCTAGGCAGTTCGACATAATGCAGTATCTTTCATTGTGCTGTGCTGAGTTCTTTAATAAACTTTTTCAAACGTACCGCAAACTCTTGCAGAGTATTTTATGTAATCTCCAGCTAACGGGATAGTGCAGGTTTTCTTCAATTCTTCGTCAATATGCCTATATTCTCCATCCCATGAGTCTCATAAACGTCTCTCGTAATGATCCAACAAATAATACCTATTCGCATTCTCCAAGTCAGTCCCAGTATGCTTGTCCTCCTAGTTGTCCCTCAGTTGAATGTAAAAGAGAGTGCGGGAAAATTACTTTTCGTCCTTTCTTCCAATCTACCACATTCATTCTTTTGTAGTTCACGAGCAGCAGTCTTTGTACTATCTTTTGTCATTTGTCGTGTTTGCCTATCCAGAAAAACAAGACCGAATAATAATCATTTATCAGCACAACGACCTGAGGGCGCCGGCAGGAGAGCTGACGAAACTGTTGTCAGTTACAAAAAACTCACCTGTGCAGAGATCATTGAGCATATATTTGTATTTGTTGCAAGCAACACATTAATAACTTTACCGATAATTGTACCAAAGTATCTTTTTTCTTAAACAATTGTTTAAAATCAGTAATTTTATGTTACATACGAAAGTTTAATGCCACTGAGTGTATGTTTTTAAATGTCTGAGAACAACAAACCTAACGATTTTTTCTGAATTCAAAATAAAGCATGAAAACTCCCTGGTGGAATTCCAACTGTTATCATCGCCGGATTTCGCAAGCATCATGAGTGACGACCGTGACTTATGGCAATATGGACTGTTGTGATACCATCCAGACTCTGTTTTTAATGCTATCCTTCGCTCGTCGTGTTTCATCTCTGGAGTTGTGAAGTATTCGAAACCACTCACGAGGATATTTGAAGCATCGCCATCCCAAAGATGAATTAATATAACACGGGGTTTACGATTAAAACAATTGTGGAATGGAACGATTAAACTTTTGAGGCACGTGTAGAAAAATGCCGGTCTGACTCAAGCTCGATATTTTGAGGAGTTAATATCTGTTCATGTTGTAAATGTTTATCGGGTCTTTTTTTTACTTTTCATTTTCGTTTCATTTGCGATGTGGCTGAGTTAGGAGGATGAGACTGGGTCAGTTTATAATTAAATAACTCGAGTGTGGCATTCATCGGATTGCGTTGAGAGCTACCTACCGCGGTCACTTGGCCATATACTTCTACGAATCGTCGGAATTTCGGCCTCTTTCTCCAACCTCACCACCCACGCGCAAATCCCCCGAAAACCTTTTCTTCTTCCCCTCATCGGTTCCCCCAACCACCTCACTTACCAAGCTCGAACACAACAAACGATATCCCCTTTCTTTATTTAATGCTCTTCCGTCTCACCTTTGCCCCCCTCTAAACCCCCTCTCTCTCTCCCTCCCTCCCCCCTCCTCCCTCTCTCTATCTTTGGCTCTCAAGGGACCGATTTGAATTCATCTCAAGGCCCCTCTTATTTCTCTCTTCCCCTTTCTCTCTCTCCGCCCCTCTCTATACCCTCATCATAGCCACTTTCTCTTCCGCCATTAGTATCTCAGTTTAAAATTCTTTTCGGAGTTATTTGTAGCGCCTATGCTTTTTTCCATCTAGCATCCAGTATTTCTTTGGCCGCTGAGTGATCAATAAAACATAATCTTATTTCATCCAGGGATTATGTTTCATCCACTTTCCCCTCTTTGAAGCTTTCGTTAATAAAACAATGAGTTCTGGCCAAATTCCATGAATTATTCGCCCAAACTCCATAGATGATAAATTTTGCGTAATGTACGTACTAGTTAACAAAACGGTAACGTGAAACAAATCTTGTTTTGACCTTGAGCTGCGAATAGGGTTTAAAATATGGCGTGGTTTTTTTTATATTTTGAGATTTTTCGCTAAAAATTCAACCAGTCAATTCTTTTTATCGTAACCTAAGTGAATTTCTAACTATAAAGGTTTCATTTTCCGATTTGAGTGATATGTATGTGTGTGTGTGTATATATATATATATAAATATAAATATAACGTTATCGGTTCACACACGTGAGAGGATGTTTGTCACAAAACCACAAACAAAATAACAGGCACAAAAATATAAAGAGAGTCACTAGTTTTTTGAATTTTCGGTGGCTGCTATACCACCAACATCAGACAGGAGATAAGACTATGTATCATGATGAAGGGTAATCTACCGGTTAAGGAAGGTTTTTGATGAACATTAGCTTAGGTTGGCCGCATTACATCTTACTATAATCCCTCTTCAAATCTGCAATCTTCCTACCCCCTATCATTCTGTCCAATATCCCTATTCTATTCCTACCCCTACCTCAATAGTGTTTTTCAAGTGACACCATCACTTAAATGGCCGACCCACTGAGAATCCGACGCCTTGCAGCCGCCTCACCTAGGAGCGAAGGCTGAGTGGACTACCTTTCGTCTGGCTCCTACCCTTCGACTTATCTGGCATGGGTGCCCCTACCAGGAGCATAATAATTGCTCCTGTCGGTGAAGCTCTAAGGGTCTTTGGAACACACAAGCCCTTCCACCACGTCAAGGTCGTAGTCCATGGGGAGGGTAATCTAATAAAAACCTAATATTTTATCTAAATATTCACCCTTAACACGATGGAGGACTAAGCTATCGGAAACTTCGGTGGTATATAATCAGTGTGGATCCGGTGGAAAATTCGAGAACTCTTCCTGCAAAAATCTAATAATAATTTAAGTCAATAAAAAATATAATTAATATTGGAAACTTTTTTCTATATCCAACATTTTTGTTAGTCCTGGAGCCCTCTAAAAAGGCATTCCATTGAGATTGAAGGAAGAAAAGTGTAACCATATATAAGGGGTGAACTAAAGACTCGTTGCTATGTGAGGCAACAGGTCAGGACGGTCCTATACCTCCTAATTTACCATTAGTATCATCTATTTCACCCCTCGTATTGCAACCACAAGTGTTTTCCTACAATCTCATTTGATAGCCAATATCTCACGCCTCGTATATCCAGGAACTCCAGGATAAAATGATAGGTAGAATGAAAAATAAATAGAGTATAATTTTTCATCATGAAAATTTGCAAGTGGGTCATTGTTAAATGCCATTTTGATGCACGTATGAGATCTAATATTATAAAAAAACGATATTTGATAGGAGTTGGAAAATGAGTTTCATAGCAAGCGGAAAAGCAAAGAGAAAATAAAATATGCATCTCTTTTGAGTGAGAACACGACAATTCCAGGAATTTTGGAGTCACCGTGTTTAGTTTTTTAATATCTTCAATCCCGCAAGTAACTCGGAAACACGCACAATCATCGACGTCACAAATTCATCACACGGAAGTGGTTGTAATAACCCATCCAAATCTTTTTACGGAACTAGTTGATCGGATCAAATTTCTCCCATTGCATTAAACCTATAATGCAAAACGTACCAAAGAAAACTTATTACGTTTTTTCTGTCCATTCACTCTGTACTTAAATCGGAAAAAATGAAACTTCCATCAGAAACTTTGTAAACCCGTCTGTTGACACGAAGAAGAGAAGCGATCTTCTTTCATGACCGACTACAATTTTTCATGATGCTTAAGGTGAAAGGATGTATACTAGGACGTTCGTTTATGAATTAACCGAGAGAGGAAAACCGATGCCGCACACGTGAAACCCGAAGGAACTCGCTGGGCTTCGTATCGTATCGGCGTGTAAAACGTCGTCCCCGATATGGACCCAATGTTTCAAAACCTTCGGGATCCGTTCCCCTGGCCCCGGGAAGATTATTCGGATCAAACGTCGAAAGGAAGCACGAGCCCCAGCGCCTTCGGAGAGAGGCCCGTGAAAAGTATCTCCTTGCCCGACCTTTGGATAGGAGGAACTTTTTCGCTCCGAAAAGAACATTCCAGCCCTCCTACCTGTCACCTCATACGTCCCTGTAGCAAAATGTATTCTTCCTCCCTCCGCATGCGCGTATAAAAATATATTTCTCTACTGCATTAAAACTATCCCTCCATTTCAATTTTAAGTTCCATTCTTCACGATACAGCATTAACTTTTAAGGCATTCCGTTTACCTTCATCTCCCTTAATCAGTCCAGAACCGGCCGGGTTAGCATGGGGGTAGCGCGTTCGTCGACAAAACCCAGAGGCCGCGGTTTCGAATCCCGCCAAGGGCATGGATTTTTCATTTGTCCAAGTTGGTTTTTCCATGATTCGAAGAGGGGAGATGTGACCATAGCCGTCGAAGAAACTTTTAAATAAAAATACTTGATGACCCAGCCCCATAGAATCGCTTCTTTTCTCCATTGACATCGTTTCTCTTCTGTCCCTTATTATTACGATTTTAAATCATGCCTTCGTCGTTCCGATGAGTAAGTGAATAACGTAAGAAAATGGATATCATTGTTTAAATACGAAAAAAACACCGCGGAGGCGTAAAACTCACCTGTAGCGATTCTGGCATCCGGAGAGGGGGGGAGTTTCTCAAATCGGGAGCCGATTCTGCTGGGGAGGTGATACCCGACACTTTGGGTGCCCTACCTCTGAAAAGATTAATATATTAAAGTAAATAATAGATGGAGTTGCTAAACCAACAAAGAGATATTATTTAATTAGTACTCGCCCCTTAATAGAGGTATTAAATACAGGAACGAACTACCTGGAGAAGTTTTCGAGCCTTTCCCTAGTAATGTTAAATGATTGAGGAAGAGGGCGGCCAAATTAGTTCTGTAAACCCATTTGGGTAATCCAGATTAATCATCATGCATTTGAGTGTGTACTTTTATTTATTTTTTTACTTTTGTGTTTGATTGAGGGTTTACTAACGTGACCTGTGCATTACTATATTTTATTTTACCTTTTAATTTGTTTTTTCTCATCTTTGCCACCTAACTTTTAACCTACTGCAAGATATAATTGTAAATAAAATAAATACGTCATAAGGTCAGACTCAACGTAATATAAGTGTTTTAATTTGCCATTCGGCGGTGTAGAATGCCCCATAAACAGCCGACACACGTCGAAAAGTCATAAAAGGGTACCAACAATGGAGAGAGAGCGAGAGGGGGGGGGGGGGGGGGAAAGCACCTTTGTTCCGCCTTACGATTGGTGCTTTGATGATTTCATTGTCCCTTACCCTTGTAAGAACTCTGTTTGCTTTTCAATTCATCATGTAGATCACACAATTCGTTAGCACACTATTATTCAAATAATTGCATTGAGAGTCTAAATGATAGCTACAAAATGGTATAAAAACCTACGTACATTCTCAGAAATTGCCATTGGAGGAAAGTCATTAAAAATAGTTATCATACCTACATACATAAATCTTTCAAGAGAGCTACTTAATCTAAAAATTTCTACCACACTTAAATATTTCAAACGGAAAATATTGACGAATAATCCTAATTTGTGGTGGCAGATGAGAGAAGGTAGGTATTGGCCGATTAAATGCCATTCCAGAAATAAGTGGTGTGTGGGAATTCCCCAGATTTATTAATTCAAATGTAGGTATAAAATTACGCAAAATCGTATACCAGAATCTAGAAGTTATGAAAAAACGAGTTTTTTTCACACCTACAAAAGGTTTATCATGAATTTTTCGAGGTTGGATAATTTCCCAATGAAATCCTTCATCAAGAGAAACCGCAATGCGTAGGAAAAGGTTTTTAATAAGCAATCAGAAAACTTTTAAAAGAGCAGTCACTAATAAAAAATGAAAAAAGCCGACGGCTTGAGAGATTATATCTTTGATGTTACGGCATAATGGTACGAAAGAAAGTATTTAACATATTAAATTTTATAAATCTGCTCCAAAACTGAATCCCTTTAAACAAAATAAGCGTTTTTCAGGGAATTTAATTTCGAAATATAATTTTCAACGATGTTTCATGATTTAAAATGACTAATCTCGTGATTACTCAGATGGTTCATTTACAAATAACAATTTTCTTTAATTTTGAAAGGAATACAGATTTTTAAATATTCCATTTCATTGAAGTTCAAAAATCCTCCGATTACATACCAATGGCCGGAGGCTGCTGGCCGTCGTCGCAAGGATTGCCTAAATCCACGAAACTAATAATGTCTCTGATAAGTATACGTTTAGAGAAAATTTAGTGTCAATGGAAATAAATGCACAACCTGCATAAGGAAATTATCGAGTTCGGTCGTGAGATTGGATGGCTGACCGGTTGTTTACTGAAACATCAATTAGATTCAGATAATTTATATTTATGTTTGACAGTAACACGAACAATTGAACGCTTCGTAATGGGAGCTTAAATGAAGAGGCCAATCAACTTACAACTTGAGAGAATTGCGAAAGAGAGACGAAGCAGCCACGACGCACCTGATCCGCTCGTATGATTTGGAGTACTTACCGAAAACGCCGACGGGAAATGCTATTTGAAGGGAAAGTTATCAAATTCAGATCGTGACATTCACTTTTCTTACTTTTTTTAGCGTGCTTTTATCGTTCTGCTTCGTTTTATACGTAAGCGTAGGCATTATTTGGTTTTGTAGGCTCTGAGGAGAATCGATTTGATGGTAGACGCGACCTACAAAGCAAAAGAGCACAGGCATCCCGAAACATCAACATGAACAAATAAACATTATGATAGGTATATTTGTATAAAGGTATATTTATTTCAATAAAATAAAAAAATTAAGAAGGTTATTAAAGAAAAATCAATTTATAATAATGAAATCATTCCTTGTCTGGATAAGGACATTTTTCCTCTCGTCGTAAAACGCGTTTATAATGAAGGCTCAAGTACGTTCAGCCAGACATATAGGTAACTGAGTTTTTTATATGCGGGTTTAATACCCGAGAACTTTCACCATATTTGCCTTAATATAACCCGTAGAGTATTGTAAATATTTTTATAGTTCTTGTTTGTTTTTCTGATAGTGTTCCAATATTTCGAGACGGGAGAACCTACACAGCCTTTCGAGTGAAAATTATTTTACCGAATATATTAAGAAAGATAGTCAAATTTATTGAATTCAATTGAATTGTTATTTACCGATAAACTCGTTTCGACAATGGATTTAAATTAATCAAGTGAAATAGGTATATCATTTCAGAGCACAGTTTTTTCATAACAAGAGTACTTATTCTGAGAAATACTGAGAATGTGTTCTTGAACGGTTCGAAAAAACAAAGAGAGCATCTTTGGAAAGCACAAATGAATGGTGTCGTCACACGCGACACGACACGAGTTTAAACGACTGGGAAGATTTTATCATTACATAGAAAATGTGCAACCGTTTAGAATGTCCAGAACATGACAGAAATGAAAAACCATTTTCAAATCGAATGCACCATTTCCGAGAGAAAACATCGCTTTTTTAGGATTAGTAGTAGGCATTTGTACAAAGCTTGCCATGCTAGAAAAGCAAGAAGAAACAGGAAGTTTTTTTCTATTGACTATTATAGAAATCACGCACGTAAACACTGGGATATCGAAGGAAGGAATGATTGACTCAAACACTAGTCAAAGAAGTTCAACTGACAATGTTTTGACACGACACCCCCCCCCCCCTCCCCCAAACCCTTCCTATCGCCTTCTCTCCCTCTTTCCGGCCTCTTACCATACCTTACTCCTTCACTGACGAAGTGCTAACCCGCGAAAATTCTGGACTATGTGAGTGTAGCGTCTACCATATATTTGTGTCTATTTTTCATTGTTCTTTGCACGTTCAACATATATTATTACTCATCTGAGCCTTCCGTGAATGCATATATATATATATGCGTTCACTCGTACACTGTATATATATATATTCAGAATCCCGCCCGACTCCTGCAACCGCCTAAGATGCAAAACTTGCTCGATTTTTACAACCCCTCCGTCCCACTTAACCAAACTCTAGTGAAACGAGAAACATTGTTTGGCAGTACAGTAAGGGAGACAAAGAGGTGTTAGAGAGCTTTTTAAGGGAGATATTTTCAGTATGGGCGGGAAAAGGCTCGAGCGTGGAAGAGATATGGAGAGGGTTTAAGGAGACAGTTTTTGAAGGTATGGATTAATTCATCCCACATAAAATTCATAAAGAAAATTCGGACCCAGTATACCACAATAAGAGGGTTAAAGCATTAAAAAAGAAGATAAGAAAAGTCTACAAAAATAGACTCAATTCGTAATCGGATCATCAAATCTTCAGCGATTACCGTAAATTATTAGTAAAAGAAAAAAGAATGGCATATGAAAATTACATAAAAAATATCTTGAGATCAAACGTAAATGAATTTTACAAGCACATAAGGTCCTGCAGGGACAACCATAAAAGTATAAAGGAGATTTAGAAAAGGAACGGTTCGGTTATTAATGACGAGGAGGAAATAGTAAACGAGTTTAATGGCTGGCTTTCTAGCGTCTATCACAACGAAACCAGCAATCAGAGAGTTGATAGAATTGTAGATAACCCGGTCAACCCCTCAAAACATTCACAAAATTTTAATGGGGAACTTTTTACACTTAATAACAAGGACATTTACCACAAACTTAAAAAACTAGGAAAACATAAATCCACAGGGCCTGACAACATCGCTGGCGAGCTGCTAAAGCTAGTCCCTGATTCAGTAGTTCCTCACCTAAGGGTTATTTTCAATGTAACCCTTAATAACAAGAGTTTACCTGGCGATTGGAAGAGGGCAATAATAGTTCTGATACATAAGAGCGGCAATAGAAACGTGGTTGAAAACTACAGGGCAATTAGTTTGACCTCAGTTGTATATAAACTAATGGAGAGATTAATAGCAGATTATCTCCTTAACTTTTGGAAGTCGAGTGAATGGCCATCTCCAGCACAACATGGCGTTAGAAGAGGTTACTCATGTGAAACTCATTTACTAGCCTCGTGCCAGGATATTACAGAAGCAATCGATGAAGGTGACATTATTGACGCCATTGTAATTGACTTCGCAAAAGTCTTTGATACCGTGCCTCACGATCTGTTACTTAAAAAACTAAAACAAATAAATGTCGACCACAGAGTGGTGGATTGGTTGGAGAATTTTCTTAAAAACAGAAAACAGATTGTTAAAATCGGTGAAAAACACTCTAGGGAGGAACGCGTTACATCTGGTGTCCCACAGAGCAGCGTGATTGGCCCCTTGCTATTTTTAGTATTCGTCAACGACCTTCCTTCTTCAATTATGTCAACAGTAAGATTATTTGCGGACGACTGCATCCTATAGAGAAAAGTCAAAAATCAAAATGACCTATACCTCCTACAAAAAGACATTGATCAAATTAATGAGTGGACAATTAACAATTAAATGAAAATAAACGTTCATAAGAGTGTACATATCCGATTTACTAATAAACGAGCGATAAATAATTGGGAGTATAAG
>WURS02053364.1:0-10896 GCA_011762765.2 Rhinocypha anisoptera | reverse complement strand
TCTTTTAGGCAGATTTCAGGAGGATCATTTCAACGATGAGATTAGAAATATACTACTGGCACCGACATACCCAACATCCCCGTCACTAGATCCCCCCCGTCTATCCCTGAGCCCGCTCCTCTCTCTCTCTCTGTACTGACCCTGGTAGCCATGGTCACTCGGCCCATTTGACATGCGCAGTACCACGGCCAAAAGAAAATCGTGGAGCGCATCATTATGTAATTTTTTTACGGTCATATTAACGTTTTTTTATCGCATTTTTTTACCATCTTATCAACAACACGGATCCAACATAGCGAAACACTAAAATTTAAGCGTAAAATTTAGATATAGATATTTTTATTTCTACTGTACTAACTGGAGGCAATTTTTCTCTCATTTTGTGAGCATATTTTCCATGAAGGAAAAATAAAACTTTTCAGAATTTATATGCCTTTCCGCGCGTTTATTTTGTTGGAATGATTGGGTCGAAGAGTATGAATGTGACGTACATCTCCCGCCAATGGGACATCTCACTAAGAGAAATTAGGTGAAAGCGTATCCAAAGCGTATTAAAGGTATAATTAGATTAGATAATTCCATATCACTTAAGCTTCCATGTGAAAATGTAATACGCATTTGACTGAAGGAATTGAAACTTTCCGGAAACAGCACTTAATTTTTACAAGTGTACCACTGTTACAATTCCTGTGTACCACTAGATTAAGCTTCCCTGCTCTCACTAAAAGTATTCATTGCATGAGTATTCATGGTTCCATGAATAGAGTTGATGCCATAGTAGCAAAAATGGAGTTCCTCCCTTATTTTATGAATTAATCCTTGACCTTGCTCTTTAGTTATAGTATCCCCTCGTTTATATATATATATATATATAGCATTCAAATTATAGTCAATTAAGAAAAGGGATAGGAACACATAAAAGGACGATCACACAATGTGGTTGAAAATATTTGATGGAAACCGACCAATGTGTATGTATGTATGTATATATGTATATATATATATATATAAGTGCCGCACTCTGTATACATAGTATATGTACAGGAGGGTGACCGCATCAACGAAGGAGGCTATGAGGAAGAAGCACCCCTTCTCTTGCCTGAAAAAGCCAAGTTTCTGCGTGGCTGATGTTACGACGTCTCGGGAAAAATAAAGAAGGCTGCCCCTCTCCTCCCCACAGGACGGTACAACCAACCAACTCCTTACACCTTCGCTTTTAACCCTTTATTACTTCCAGACTCAAAGGCGGAGCCTAAATTTACCCCCGCTCCTCCTCACCTCCCTCTTCGCCCACCGTCCTACCTCACGGGCCCATCGCCCCCCTCCGCAGGGAGCCCTCAGCGTCCGATAAACCCCTCTCGCCCGCAAAAGCACCCGCCCACCCATCCTCTCGTAACTCTCTCGCTCTCTTCGCCCCGCTCAACCCACTTCCCCCATTCCGGTTTTAAAGGAGCCTTTCTTATGCAGAAAAGAGTGGGATGGGAGGGGAGCAGGGGAGGACGGCGGGAGGAAGGGAAAGAAGAAATAGAGGAGGAGAAACGGGGGGAGGAGAGAAGAAAAGTTTTAGCCCTTCAAGTCAAACTTCGTCCAGGGTTCCCTCCCTCTTCTTCCTTCCCCCCCCCCCCCCCCACCCCCCTTCGTTTCCCTACATTCTCTCATCCAGGCCCCCCCCCCCCCCCCCCATTTCGCCGGAGCTTCTACAGACAGGAGTGTTTTTCTCGGCCCAACCACTCATCTCTCGGGTGACGATTTTCTGGTAGTCATCCATGGCATTTTTCAAGGTTATTTTAACCCAAATTTCATAGAAGCATTATCATATAGGTATTATCATCCCATAAATAAGTGGGCATGACCATTCCATTTAACATACACCGTAATGTATGCTTACACCTGTAGATACGCTACAGATTTTGATTACCTTATTTTTTTTTAGGATAAACGTCCAACATATGTGCAATCTACGAACTGAAATCGCATGAACTTTTCATGTTCCTTATTCCTAAACCAAATAGTTTTTACCTTAATAACTATAAACTAGTTGTCACTTTAATAACCAGAGCATAAAGAAAATCCTAAATATGATGACAGTCATAGCGTACATGAATGTGACGCAGGCATTAACTTTTTCCCCGAGTGAATTAGAAAAAACACACAATAGCAAACCTTTCCACCACATTTTCTTATACATGTATGTTATTGACTTTTATATAATTTATTCTTAAATTCATCAAAGCTGGCTGATGAAGTAATAAAACCGACGGAGCCTGAAGGCTTAAATCGCCAAAGATTCTTGTTGATTTTGAGCTTAGCCCATCTTTTGATTTTATCTTTTCATCAAATAAATTCAAAATAATAATTCGCAAAGTAAAAGGAAGCTATCCACTGAGACGAAAGAATAATTTTATCTATGGTTTGTACAATTGTATCAGTACCTTCAGGTAGCAAAGAAAATCTGGCAGAAGGTATTACTACTTGAGGACAGTCATATAATATCATAACAAGAAATTATTAATTAATTAACCACCATTCAAGGTAACGATTACGTGAATTATTACCACATTATACCAGATACACCCGATGGCCTATAATTTATGAACAGTATAAATACTTTCAGTGTAACTTGATATTACCCAGCTAAAAGTTCCATGTACTTCCTGCTTTCTCCTCACACCATCTAACATGCCAAATCCTTTCATGCCCCCTCTCTCGTTTTTGCTAGATCTCTGGTCAAATATCCCACTGCCTTTTCCTTTTTTGAAATGCAGGTATTAAATACCGAAGTGTGCAAGAAAATATACAAATGTTAGGAATAGTGAGTGTCAAGAGAAACTTGTTGATGAAATTTCTACGAAGGCAGAAAAAGAGAATGTTAGGGACATTAATTTTTACATAAATTTTGAATTTCCAAATAGATAACAGAGGCTCAGAAAGCAGCAGTATCATCCGGAACGGTGGAGTTTTGGAAATGTAAAGAAAAATACTTAAGAATCCAAGAAAATAATGGACTTGTAGTCAGAGGATAATCTCTTTAGTGGTCATCAATATATTTTAGATCGGAGATTTGAACAACATCATTAGTAACATCATTAGTAACATCATATGTAGCAGGCATTTAAATAATAATAATAACATAAAAATTTGACATTTTTCTACTTTCAATAATTAGTTCCTCATTTGGAAATGAATTTTAAATATTCTCTAAACTAAGTTATGCAAAGAGGATTGAAAATTAATGTTATTCAAAAGATAAGTTCGAACTGTTTTTATCATTGTTATCAGTCAATGTTTTCACTGAAATAGGGACAAAGTCGGCAGATTAGTAGATATTATCATCAACTTCGTTCGACGACATACCATATCAAACGAATATGTTAATAAGTAATCAATGCTATGATTCAGCCTTGTTTTTTGTATTGAAACGACAGAGCTTAGAGCATATATTTCGATTAAACGACCGTCGCTACAAAACTGGAGTATTGCCTGATTAAGATACGTAATAACTCTGTTTCAGGTATAGATGTATAGATTCTTTTAGGAGTATTATGTATTTAAAGTCAATTTTCTCATATAACTCTGAAAACTCTCTCTGATAAACTCCAGTATCATGATCTAGAGAATATTAATTTGGCGGCTGCAGAAAAGATATAGCCAACTATGCCAGAATGGGCCGAAGATAACGACAACAAAGGATTTGACTTTTTATAGGTATAATCTAGATCAGGGGTTCCTACCCAAGGAATGAATTGCTTCCCCTCCAGAAAGGCATTTACATTGTACAAGGCTTACTCCTTAGGAAAATAAATAAAACTGAATTTGCTACGAACATACAACTGATGACAAGTTATAGTGTATTAGTGGAATTTTATGTCGAGTATTTATATTATATTCATTACTAGATCGCTGGTAGATTACCACATGATCGTGTGCTGATTTTTACAAAATTTACCACTTTATTGGCTATTAATATTTCAACCGTATCCCAAAAATCTTTCATTGTCATATATCTCAAATTGGGAACATCTGATTAGGATGAAACTCCGTATGGGAACGATTATAGGCCATTTCCACTGCAGCAAAGGAACAACCAGTGTTTTCGGCAATGTAAACAAGAAAACAACACTTCTTTTAAAATCCATTGAAGGCTGTGGACAGCAGAAAAGGGACAAATAATCAGCCGTGATTGGGATACCAATATGTGATTTGACGACATAGAAGCTTACAGAGTAGCTTTTACAATGTTTGCCCAGAATTTTTGTGAACTTAGGAAAATTAATAGGCTGTTTTTAAAAGTGATCGATTTTCACAGCCTCACCTTGTCCGGCCCCTATTTTCTTCTAATCCAGTTAAAAACTCAAATGATTTTTTATGATGACGAAGGGTAATCTAACGGTTAACGTAGGTCTTTGATGAAGCTGAGCTTAGGTTGGCCGCATAACATCTAACTTTATCCCTCTTCAAATCTGCATACTTCCTACCCCCTATCATTTGGTCCAATATCCCTATTCTCTTCCTACCCCTACCCCTCTTACCCAAAATTCTGCCCTCTATTACAAACCGTCAACAACCCATTGCCTCTGAGTACCCCTTCCATTCACCTTTCCGGTTTTTTTTTGTATCTCTCGCAGCAAACACCTCTCTTCCCCTACCATTCTCAAAACTTCTTCATTCGTTTTTCTCTCGGCCCACTTCACCTTTCTCCATCCTTCGCCAAACCCACATCTCAAAAGCTTCCATTATCTGCTCGTCATCCTTCCTCATGGACCAGGTTTCGAATCCATATAGTGCTACGCTCCATATTATGGTTTTTACTAATCTTTTCTTCAAACCTTTATTTAGGGTCGCTCTCATAAACTCTTTCCTTTTCGCAAAGGCCTCTTTTGCTAATGCAATTCTCCGTCTGATGTCCATGACACGACGTCCATTTTTCTCTATGATGCTTCCCAATAATTGAACTTTTCTACCTGTTATAATACGTATACTCCCTTCTAGCTTCGAAAGTCTCGTCACTTTCGTTTTCTTAATATTAATTTATTTAATTAGTTTTATTATTTATTATTATTTTTATTTTATTTCATTATCAATATTAATATTTTATATAAGTTCTAAAATATATTAATTGATCCATGTTAGGAATAAATTTACTTCTTTAACTTAATATAACTAAACTTACTTTTCTTATAATAATAAACTTACTTTTCCACAAATATAATATTTATTCCTAACATGGATATATACAACTTCCACGAAGTGAAACCTGATACCGTTTATTATATATGTATATATATATATATATATTAATTGATTTACATTTCATTGAGAAATATAAGAACTGGAAAGTTGATTATAAAAATTAAACGAAGAAAAACTTTAACCATAATAAAGAATTCTGATTATATGTCTAGCCGTTCTACATGTTTAGAATCAACCACTGTGTACATCGTATGTGCAGTGTAAGCAAGTAGTCACAAAACCTTTTTTAGTGTATAACTTGAAAAGCACCAGTACCTAAAGAACTTCACACATCAGGTTGCTTTCCTTAATCCTCATTTTACTGAATCAGGGACACGATCTCTGACCAGAATCCTGAAATTCGTTTTCAGTAATGGGGTGGTAAACTGATATACCTGTTTTGTAACTCCTTACGTGAAGGGTTCAAAGAGTTTAATGCTTTAAGTTATCATTCAAAGAACCGAATCACCATCATTTGTAATTTCTATAGTTATAGTTGCTATAGTTTCTATAATCATTAATATCAAATTTTTGAGGTAGTAAACATAGCACAGGGTATATTTATGATCATAACTTATTTTTGAGTTTTCATGATATTATAGAAAATTCTGTTAGATCATATTTTGATTGAAAATTGTATGAAACATTATGTAAGAGTTATTTAAAACAAATTTTACAATACCTCTTTATCTTTTTTTATCTTGATTCTTACGAATCAGTATTGTGGATGCATCAGTATAATTTATATGATAGTAAACATAATAAGATTATAAAATAATATTCATCCTAAATAATCCTCCTTCTTTTAATAGCTATTCCGGTGCAATATGAGTGCTGTTTAGCTTCCGCAGGATATACTAGGGTAAAAAAAATATTATTAGCTTTACGTTGCTGCCATATAGGACGCCTCCATAGCTGTAAGAACTATTTTCCGGTTTCTGAGTGTTTCTTTTTCCTCCTCCTCTGTGTTGCGGAATATGTCAGCTACAGAACGCTTTCCGTCGGAAGTCTCTTAAGCTTTGTAAGCACTACATATTACACTGCATATTCCGTAAACAATGACTAACTGATTCCATCTCCGGAATTCCAAACTTTTTGGTCACGTATAACGATTTTCTTTGTAATTTTTTTTTAAATGTAAAACAAATGGTGCTCAGAGTAACGGAGATAATCCTAATCCCACTCTAAGGTAATAAATACGTCGTAAAAAAATTATCCCCAATATTCTCTTTTATCAAACCGTTTTGATAGCTACATCCCTAGGACAACAGTGAGGTGTTCGTTTCGTAGCTTTTGCAAATTTAGCATTTTACATTTAATTCCCTTCACACTCCCTTTCATTCCGCATATATCTTTAATTTATTTGCCATACAATAGACGTCTCTTTGCATTTAACAACCTTCGATCTGCCTCCCAACGTGATGTCTAACATGATTATCCTTTTCTTGCCTCTGCCGCGCTTACCAAATATCAGACCTTTTAAACACTCCCTTCCATCTCCAGCCACTATTTCATATTTATCGCATTCACCTGTTCCGTCTTTTCCGTATTCCCTCCGAAATCTCGGGATATTTCCTTCCTCCCCATGGCCATTGCTTCCCTCTCCATTGACGTTCTTCCCATTCATTTAACTTCTCAATCATATCATCGCATATCCCCCAGCATTGCTGTTAATCATTTCCTAAAAACAGGTTTCACCGACACAAATGGCATAAAACCATGCTCCATATTTTAATTTTCATTATTTTTTCTTTGGAAATCCCTAAGCCTTTATTTCGAAAACACAATCGGTCTACTTGAGCCCTTTAATGCTTTAAGCTTTAAAAGTACAGACCGGGTAACTAAATGGACTTAACTGCTATAAAATATGATCTCATAATTTGACTATCGTAAAAAAAATGTTAAACTTTAAAACTGTGGTGCCCCGCTTGTCGAGAATTTAAATTGGTTTCATTGCGGTTGATTTTCTAATTCACACTCCACACACTGTAACAGTGATGCATTAAGTACACCTCTGATTGGCAGATTGACTGTAATGAGTTTGGTCATTAAGGAATGTTTGCTAATTAATTCTTTATCCTATCCACTTCCACATTTGCCACCTGAATTACCATTTGTGAAGTAGAAACAGAAAGGAGGAATTTAAATTATCAGATCTGGTAAAATTATACTTCTGACGATAACGTCAAACAGAAAATCATTTAATTCGCCATTATTTTTAGATTTAATATCTTTAAAAATATTAGTGATTGAAAATAATTTCATGTAAAATGACCGTCCAATCAAAATAATCCGTAGAAAAAAATAATGCATCAGACTCTTGAGACTCGCTCCTCCCTGCCAATTCCTGTTTGCAGAAATTGGAGAAAACTTCAGACAAGCAGAAGGATCCGTAGATCAAATGACTAAGTTCTGGTGGAGAATAAAATTCCATTGAATGAAAAAATGATCTCAGATAACACAGAAGTTGCGCACGATTGAACATGGATTAGTGGAATTTTCATGATGGGAGAGAAAAGTATCACCCTTAATCAACTGGTAAATTCCACTTAGGAAAGAAGATGAGGATTTTGAAATGTGGTTAAAGCAGGATAGAATGGGCCAATTGGATGGAAAAAAGGACAAACGATGTTAGGCATTCCAGGCGAAGACAGAAACCTGTTCAGAGGAATTTTATGATTCTCAAAAAGTGCAAAGGTAGTGGAGAGTTGGACTCAGCGATAGATAATAAAATGTAGAGCAAGAGTAATAGGCATTTTAGCCTGAATGGTTACGGATAGAAAGGATGCTTAGGTGACTAAGAATATACTATCAAGCAAAACTTAAGTATCCATAAATATGGGTTGAAAATATGGAACTGAAGGCCGCGGTACGTATCCTTTATTCAAATTTGTATTTTGTTTTCTGAAACTTTATAGCATTACTTTAAATGGAGCCTTTTTCAGTAGTTTTCCATTAGCATTACTTGAAGCCTTCGAAAGACTTATAAAGTAGATAAATTAAATTATTTGTTAAAGCCAAAAATAATGCAATAATAACAAGAAAAGCATTGTTAATAATATCATGGAATGACTACATTCATATTCTACTCAAATTTAATCAGTTATATTATTCCGGTGAGCCCATTACATTTTATTTTTTAATTAAAATAATGTTTTGAAAGAATATTATAGTTAAAATCTATCCATAAAATTGACGATAAGTATTATTAATGGGTAATTAAGTAACATTAATGGGTTCGTTATGGATTGCTAATCAAAAAAGTAGATGTGATACATGTGGGGTTCTTTAAACTCTGATGAACTTAGTATACACAAGTATGCAAGGCAAGCATCAGGGACATTGCTGAATTTAGATTTTATAACTTCTGTTCATTTTCTGATGTATATCTTTATTTTGGAGGTCGTGGTAGCCCAGTGGGTAGAGTGCTTGGCTACTGACCGGGGAACCGGGGTTCGAGACCTCCGGACACCTCCAGCTAAACCCAAGCTGAATGATTTTTCGGGTACCACATCTTCGAGGGAAACCACAGGCGGCACAGGGAAATGAACTGGCCCCTCTACCCTGATGTGTGAATTTCCACAAGCCGTACTAGGTGAGCTCTACCTTCACTAAACATACTAACCTTCGGGTTGATCACTGTGGTGGTAGAGTTTATAAATGTCGCTCTCATGTTGATGAACATCTTACAATTTCTTGAATAAAAATTAATAGATAAGAAACGTCTCTTATAGGATCATTTAATTAAAATTTTCTATCCATTTATTGTTAAACTGCATACGCATTAATAATAGTTATGATAAATTTCTCATTCGTAATACTGACGGATAATTTTTAGCTTATCTATATTTAGCAAGCATGTGGATTGAAGATGTTGGCTATCGAGTTCTTTTGGCAATTTATCTTAAATTTACATAATCTTCATCGACATGTGTACCCTGTCAGTCACATAACGGTGTATGGAAGAGGGTGTGCATACCAAATTTTGAAATTTAATCCTCCTAAGGATGCTTTAGTTTTATAAATCATGTAATTTCAAGCGATTAATTTCACGTATTATCCACGAAAAATCCCCGTATTATCGGAAAGAAAGAATCCCTAAATACGCTAGTTTCTTATACAATAATCTTTTATTTTTTAAATCAATTTGGACTGCACTACGTAAGTCGGGCTACGAATAATTGACTAAATTTCACCAACGAATTCAACGGTTCTAAGTTTTTTTCAATAAATGCAATCATCCGAATTTTCCTTTAGCTACCTCCATATTTCCACGTGATGTAATTTGTTTTATCACACGAGGGTTGGCCATGATTATGAACAGAAATTCTTTCTGTTTTAATTTTATGATACCGGAATCATTCTATTATAATAATGTTATCCGGTTCTTGAACTAGGTCTTAGATGCTAATATTCTTGAACAGCTGTCACAAGTTTAATTTTAAAGCCAATGACTTTTGCGTAAAAGGATGTTCTGGATGACTTTCAGTGGTAACAGTAATTTAAGTGCTCCGTTGACTGTTTTATGAAGCACGAAGTGCTTTGCATCCAGAATCTCCCTTCGCACTCCAATTCCCTTTGGATCACCTGGCATTGACCGTCACTATCCTCCACAAGTCCAACGGCGTAAATAGCCGTGAGGCAAAAAGGAAAAACGTCCCTGTCGCCTAGGAAAAGTGTTTTTACAGGCCGATGACCACCTCGAATGCGTGTATGCCCACTTCGGTGGACTTTATATTGTTATTGCGAATGTTTTATTTTGGTTCGGAGCGATTCCTTCCCTTTCACGAAGACAAACACTTGCCAGCGAGGATGTTTGGCTCTAGAGGGCAGGCACGGAGTCTATTTTCAGTCTCGAAGCATGGTCATGCACTCTAGGAGGGAAACAGTCATTTTTCTCAATAGATTCTGATTATCACCTTTTTAGACTTTTTCTAATAAAATTTTTCACAGTTACTAATCGATAAACACTTGAACATTTTGGTCGATGTCCTCAGTGTCAGTGCTTCATTCTGTTTTTCTATAAATCCACCTTTTTTTTGCTTGCCAGCAAGGATTTAGTTATTTGCTTATGTCCTTGATTTGCTTTGATAAAAGAATTTGAAAATATATTGAAAAATGTGTTTCTAGAATGTCTGTAAATATTATTTAATGGAATTTAATACAGGTGGGTATGATACATTGTTCTGTTCCTCTATCACTTCTTTCTATTCTACCATTCCTTAAGCTCAGTGTTTTCTAGCGTGCTGTATCGAATGCTTCGTACATAATCCATTAGTTATATTTTAAGTTACTTCATTTTATATCCATTGTTTCAGTAATTTCATTGATATATTTTCGATTGAGTGCTGTTTTATCTGATGTAAATATTAATTATTGAGAATTTTTAATATTGTTTATATTCCGTATATTAAGAAAACGAAAGTAATGAGATTTTAGAGAAGTAGGAGAGCTAGGATGAATGTCACGCAAGAAGTGAATAAATTAGTACAGGTAGAAAAGTTTAATTATTTGGAAAGCATTATAAAGGAAAATGGACCTAGTGTCATGGATATCAGACGAAGAATTTCACTAGCAAAGGAGGCCTTTGCGAAAAGGAAATAGTTAATGAGAGGGACCCTAAATAAAGATTTGAAGAAAAGATTAGTGAAAACCCTAATATGGAGC
>WURS02053355.1:0-10897 GCA_011762765.2 Rhinocypha anisoptera | reverse complement strand
TAAGAAGTCTGCAACTCCAAGAAGGTAATGCGTAGTATGTAATGCGTAGTATGTAATGCGTAGTATGTAATGCGTAGTATGTAATGCGTAGTATGTAATGTACAATATGTAATGTACAATATACAATATACAATGTACAATATACAATGTACAATATACAATATACAATATACAATATACAATATTTAATATATAATACATAACACATAATATATAATACATATTATTTATTACATAATATATAATGACGACTCCGGACCGCCAACTAAACCCAAGCATAGTAATTTTTCGGGTACCACATCTTCGTGGGAAACCACAGGTGCCACATTATGCCCTTAGCACAGGTGCTAATGGCATCATGTGATCCCCTCATGAAAAATGTAAACTTACTTTTACCTTAATCTAGGTTAACTTCATTTCTCTTCTCTTCATTTCAATTCAAGTAGTTCATTTATATTGTCACTAAATGGGCTTTTGATGGAGACTCTAAATTTTTAATCATTACTAGTAGTCTACAAAAACTACTAGTAGTCTAAAACAGTAGAACGTAGTCTACTGTTTTAGACTACGTTCTGGAATAGTTAAGGAACATTTACTCTGAAAGGTAAAAATTATGACTAATTAATGAATATTTTGAAGAAATAATTTTCTTCTTCCTTCCAGGATTAGGCTCACAGCCTGTTCCAAAAAGTGACTTCCTACTCTTCTCTTCTCTGCTAGCTTATATTCCATAGCTCCTTTTTGGGATTCTCTCTTCTTATCTTTGTAATATCCAGTGTTTTCACAAAGGATTAAGTACCTAGCTCTTCCCGTATGTCTATGATTCTCGGGCTATCCGCTTTGGTACAACGTTTTACTGATCGAAGAAATTATTTATTTATTTATTTTATAATGGCCCACAAACAGTACTATGAGGCCAATTACAGTGGACACCATAACAATTTAATAATAATGACGAAACACGGACTACACAGTTTAGATTATTTGCCTCTCTGCACCTCCCCACACTGGATGATGAATTATGCAATAATTTACTATAGTGAATTTTGAGTTTTTACCCTAATACTTTTCGCGTTGCATTCTAAATCATTTCCGTCGACATATTTTGTGAAGTATTGGAACTATAAAATGAGTGATAATACCATTGATGTTTGAAAAAATATTTTCCCTTTTAAATTTCAGCGTTAAAGGATTTTTAGGCATGCCCTAGGTGGTGATTGGAAAATCCACCTAGTCGGGACACAAACCGCGACTTCCAGGTTGGCAGACGAATACGTTACTCCGCTGCCACCGAGGACGGCAATTACTACATCATAAAATAATATAGTCTACTAAAAAACATCAAAATTATCATTAATACTGGAAAAAACTTACAGTGGACACTCTCATAAACCACGGTGTGAGACAAAGCTTCAATATGTCCACCAACGTTGTATGGTCTCTATATAGAAATAATTCTACGAAAGCATTTTTCATCCATTTTTAAACTACATAAATCGTGCGTAAAAAATGGAAAGTCCAAGATCGGTAGTTATGGTTACCCGTGTGAACCATTCCTAATCACGTATCGGGTAGTTAAATTACTAGCGCAAATAACGCATAAAATCGGTTAAAAGATTTATCGGGAAATAGCGTGCGCAACTTATTAACATAGGTAAATTCAAGTGACTCTCTGCAGTGTCATGTTTAGCGGAAGTACATGTGATATGAAAGGGCTTTTCCTATCATGCCAGGAATAGCCAGGGCTATTCTATATTTGTTCCATAATTTTGAGTAATTATTGAATATTTAGAATTTTAACTATGAAACACACCCGTTAAATTCAACAACTTTGTTTGAATCGCGTAATTTAATTTCCAATTCGTGACCAATTATTCCTTTGGAAAACCTTTCGCGTGATCCCCTAATCGTTATTACAATAAATCTCCGTCTTGAGTATTTTATTCTTAAGGCTCGAAATTAATTTTACCCTTTTAAAGATATTCGTTGAACCAGCGAGATATAATAATACTGCCTCCAGTAAGGAGGACGCAGGGTAAAGGGAAGCGAAGGACGGAATTAAACGTCGCCCTATGGTAACTTACTTGTTTTCCGTTGAGAAACCACGTCAGGTTCGCTGCGGGGAAGGACGAGGGCGATGTGCAGTTGGCACGGATCCTCTCACCAGACGAGTACCTCGTCTTCTCCGTGCTCACTATCGGCGTATCGTCCGGGAGATCTGGAAGAAAGGAACAAACCAATCAGTGCATAGTGTAACAACTCAAAAACCATCGCTATATCGAAATTGGTACATCCATCTGTTTCATTAAATTCTTCAACTTAATTACATTTCATATATTCATCTTTTCTACGCGAAAACGACTGCATTTTTATATCAAACACTTGTTCATAGATTAAACTGCATAAAATCAATGTGTATATAAAATGTAAAATCAATATATCTTGCGATGTGAAATCGTTTGCACTTTTTTTCGGTAAAATAGATTCAGAAAAATTTTAATTTTAGTTGGCTGATATATGGAATTACAACGATCGAGGGATAGACGGAAGGGAAGTGTTACATAAATGTTGAAATTACTATTCTGGTAGACTTTACAAGTTAGGAGTAAGAGGAGAAGACTGTGGAACGTTTCACGTGCTCGAGGGTGAATGGGAGTATGGAGGGACGTAGAAGAGCTGAATTACATAAGAAAATGTGACCATAAGTAAAATGTGACATGCCGAGCACAAATGACCAATATAGAAACATTTCCATATCTCAATAGAAAAATATATGAATAGAACCGTCTGCTTGCGACTCTCATGAAACCCTCCTAAAAATGTGAATATTAAAAAAAGTGCAGAAATAAATACCTAATTAATTCATTTTAGGATTGATTTAATAATAATATTGATTTATTACATATTTATATTACAGATTAATTAGTACCAAATAATCGATATTAAGCTAGTCTATAGTGTGGAAAGGAATTTTGATAAATTTTACTCATACTGGACGGGGTTAATTTTTTTGATGGGAACATAGGAATTTTTTTGTATATGTGCCCATATGGTCAACTGAAAACATGTAACACATTTTTAATTCACTTTTTTCATTCTAAAATACTATTGGTGTTCATGAAAACAAATTCTTTCTCTGGGTAACTCTTTAGCAACATAAATTTATAAACCAAGGTTATACAATCCTTATTCAGATCCTGACCCCATTTCTGCACATGAGCGAGTGCAAGCGGATAGTGGCGATGCAAAAGGGATATCAGTGGCGATCGTCAATTTTTTTTTAACGAACAAAACTTTATTGTGAAGCATAGGTGCTTCATTTGTAACGCAAGTATGTGTGTGTGTGTGCATGTTACACTAACACTGAAGTTGAGGACACCACCTCTCCATTTTGTTCCATCAAAAGTGAATATAGCCAGTCAATTCAACTGGTTTGGAGAAGTGGCGGGTCAAGGTTTCTGGACAGCGGCTGCTACAGAACCTCTAACAGAGATGGATGACATCGAGGGACGGGCGGTCGCTCCCCTTCACACATCAAGGGGTTCCATCGACTCAACGCACAAAAATGCAATTGCCCGTGTCCATCACAACTTTCAACAAAAGAAAATTTGTTTCCCCACCGATAATAATTCCAAAATTTTAATTTACTTCTGGTGGATAAACCCAAATTTTATAAACATCTGCTAATACCATTTTTTTATTAACATTGCATTTATTATTCAGATTGGTGATTATTTTTCCAACTAAGTCATGGTATGGACGATTTCAAATTAATTCCAATAATTAGTTAAAAGAATCCATGAGTGAATTTTAATAATATCATTCATGTGGTCTTCGAAAATTTCAACGTATTTCATACACTCGATAGTTAAAACAACTAAGTTTTATATTTGATGAGTATTCATATAAATTAGAATACGTCAATAGAATGAATGAATGGCTTTGAATGAAACCCAAAAATAACTTCAATTAGTCGTAAAAACGTTATTCGATGGTAGAAAAATTTTCGAAAATACTTTGTTAAAAAGCAGGAATGGACATTATCGTTCATAAAACTAAAAGTCAATAGAATTTGTGTTAAATATGCCATTAATTAAATAATTAAATAAACTTCCACAGGAACAAATGTTGTTCTCTGAAATTATTTCTATAACATATGAGTACATGAGATAGTGTAAACAAGCGAAACAATTCTTTCTTAAAAGTAATAGGGAAGGATGCCATTAAGGTTTTATGTATATAAAACCTTTTTAGTTAAAGAGGAAATTTTAAAGAATCCAATTTTGAAGACTAAAAATGATTGTTCATTGGTTGTGAGAAAAATGATTGTTTGCTTTAGGAAATAAACTTTTTATTTACTAATTATTAGGCACGACGATAGGGATACATAAAACGTGACTTTCAGAATTAAGACAAAAACTTAAGTTCACTCAATCAAACTAAACTTTTTTTCTTGAATTAAGACACAATTTTGTTTTTTCCAATATTCACCACATACGTTAACAAATATGTATATGGTAAGATTTTAGTAGAGCGATATTTAATGCAATGAATTTTTTGGGAAATATTTTTCAATTATCACCGAGAAATCATACAAAAGAGAAAGGAGGATAATTTTAAAATGACAGGAAAAAGCAGGTTTGAAAGGTGTTAGGGGCAGTAAACTAAAGAAATATCTATTTTCCCTGAAGCTAATATTAATATTTCGTCGAGGTATTTTAAGAATTGATACTCTGATTCCGCCGATTTGAATCGAACAACGTCTTCCAGTGGATCTTTGAGAGTCCACCCTTGAGGTGGACTCCTGATTCCCGTAAACACCTTATAGTGCCACTTGAATAACCTTTCTTATACTTGATTAAGTGTGACGAACGTCGTCAAAGACTCCCTTCAAGGGGTTTTTAGCGGTAGTTTTCTTTGCGGAAACAAATTCTCATAAGCGTTTTTTTTAAAAGCACTCCAAAATTTTGAAAAGATTAGGTCATTGAAGTGTAGTCAAGATACGAATGTATTAGACAATAATGTTTACTTGTAAAGGAAAAAGACACAACGACTTTTATATAGATGAAAGACGTTGCGATATTTTTTTGTAATAAAAGTGGGAATATAATATGTCACATTATATGTGCCATATTATATTCCCATTTGATTTTATTTTGTTTTCCATTTACATAGGAAAAATTTTAATGTTTGGTTTTATTTGACAATTATGACACAGCTATGATGTATACCAAAGAGAGTTATATGAAATAATTTCAACCACACAGCAGCTACGTGCTTTTGAACATATTTGAAAACTATGTGAGAAACCGCATTTATCGTTAAAAACGCTTCATGTAACGAGAGTATTCTATTTTCATTCATAACAAAGATATGCAAATTTCGTAATATTTTGGAAATGTGATTCAGACTAATCGATGATTACGAAGATATTCCTAATTAAAATTATGTGAATAAATTACATATTATTGCATTGTACACACTGCAGAAACAAGCATTAGGAATTAATCACGCGTGCCATTAGCCACTTGTAAATATGAATGAATTTATGAAATTGTATTGCAACAGATAATGTCCAGTGGAAATGTGTACAAAATGTTTTCGAAGTGACCCATTTTTAATGGAATCTACTTTGTATTCTCTTATCAAATTGGTTTCTAAATTCCTATCATCTCTTAAACTCGGAGTCTTATTATGTGCGTAACATAAATGTGTCATTGTTAACAATGATAATAGTCCTGTAGCGGGAGTTAAAATCTTCAAATCATTAGTCATATGCATGCCGCGAAAACTAGTAAAATTATTTCCCATGGTATAGAATTAGAAAGGTTTATTGCAGCACTGAGTGTCCAAAGAGATAACTATAAAACTTCACTTCATTCACTTTTAAAATTTTCGATAAATTGTAATAAAAAAATTAAATTTCATAAATTTATATATCGTATATGATTTTACTAGGAAGAGATCTTTCTAAGATAAACATGAAAACCTAATGTACTGTTTTGGTATATTCACCGTTTAGCTAAGAATAATGTAACAAGTTTTCATTAGTTAATTTAAATTAAAGTAATTACGTATTTCGAAGGGTTTTAGGTTAACTATGAGAAATTATTTGTAAAGGAAAATGAAGACTTAATGCACTACATATTTATACTACAGATGTTTTACTTCTAGGTACTACTACGAATAGGCGTCATATTCGGGTACAAAAATACATATCAATATAAACACTTCTTCAGGGGGCGAGAGTGGTCCCTCATGGACAAAGAAGTGCCCCCACGAGAGGGGAGTGGTTCACAAACAGTATAGCAAATCTCCTCGTGTAAACTACTTTTCTCCAAATGATGATACCTCTCTTTGGTTTCGTGTAGGATAGCTCTTAAATTATCCTTGTTTTAAAATGTTACTCTGAAGCGTTCTTTTATTCTTAAGCCTAAAGCATTGCTACTCTTAAGCCTTTGGAAAAATCCTACTAAATATAGTTTTAGGTTTTTATCGTTTGGTTTTTCTATTAGCTCTTAACAAAAAAGATAATCTAGGATATTTCCCAAACAAAATTGATGTTACGACGGAAAGTTTAGAGAACAATGGTATACATAAATTTAATTACAAGAATTTGGAGGTGGTTTACGTGGGTCGAACAGGTAGAACCCTACTAGAACAGCGATATTACGACCTATACGAACAAAAATCGATTTAAATTAGTAGTGGAATCAATGTAACTGTATGGACACAGGGCATGCCAAATAAAACACCTGAAATACTTCACGGACGAGAAATTAGTCAACATGGAATATACCCTGTAATGTCAAGGTTCTTGCGAGGAAGAACGAAGCATAAAATAAAGTTTTCCAAAAGTCATGGAGTATCAAGAAGACACTGACCCCGACATAAAAGTTATTACTGGTTACGTTCAAGGTTCATTGAGTACGCTAATCTGGAATGACGCTCTTGTCTTCCGTGAAATCATAGATGATTAGTAAATCGGAATAAGTGAACGAAAGCGATGTGCTCAGATCTAAAGGGATTTTAAAGATAAATATGGAGTGAATATAGTGGAGAAGGGAAAAAAATAGTTTGGAGTGAGTAGAAATATAATAGTAATAGTATATTAGTAATAGTATAATAGTAATAGTATATATAGTAGTAGTATAGTAGTAATATAGTATATACTCCCAAATAAATCTCTCTGCGATGACTGGACACAATTTCTCCACGAATATTTATGAAAAATATTAATGAAGTACTGCATTGTCTCGCTTTCGACCGGAAGACCATGAAAGCTTGGTATGAGCATTCTGGGATTTTGACGTATTTTGACTTATAAGCCCTTCTGTTTTGTTTAAATCGACCGTCAAGCCGACAAAACTGGCATCAAAGCGCTGTATCGAGTCAATCTGAGCGAGTGATTGGAAATTTCAATGCACCGAATCGAATGGAGTTCCCCTTCTTCTCACAAACAATTCCATATTTCCATTCATCACTTCAATGATGTCAAATAATAAAGAGGGACAAAGGAGTTGAGCTGCTAATATTTTTGACAAAGGTGTTTAGCTGCTAATATTTTTGACAAAGGCTCCAATTTTAGAAGTCTTTTTTGATTACCAGATGTAAGGTCGAGAGATTTATTTTTGAGCATTTAGCCTTTTCTCTAAAGCTATTTAAGTTTTCTTGAAAGACTCGAATGAAAATTCACCGTCATTTTGATTGTATACTATAAGGATTTATCTTTTACCACGATCATTTTAAGATATAATAGTTTTCTAGGTTAAGTGGTCCCCATAGTGCATTCTCCGCTTTTTCGACATAAACCACTTCTTGCACAGTTGTTGACAGTTTCCAGTAAGAGTTCCGTGCAGTTTTCCATTTTCGTTCTCATAAGGACCTTTGCGAATTTTCCCAACGTTTTTTACTCCCGAAAAACTTCTTCAATTCAAAATGGAATGATTTATGCGCTCCTAGTAGGGACGTCAAACTTTAATGCAAATCTTAAAATGAAAACCCAGAAGTGAGCCGTGTATTTGAAAGGAGCGCAACAGATCTTTGAATTGGAAAATAAACTCTTTCCCAAGCAGGCAAGAGTTTCTCTTTTTTGTTGTCATCTCATAGGGGAGGGATCACTCATCTTACCTTTACGAAACTCGACCCTATGCAAGCTGAGACCGAGATTAATATCCGTCCTAAAATCTTTGAAAATATTTTTGAATTGGATACTTCTTTACATTTTTAGCATATATTTAAATATATTGTTAACAGTTTTAGAAGCTTCCATATGTTAACATGAATCAAATTTAATATATCATGAATATGTAGTATTTGATGCAAAAAGATGAAATAATAAAGTGTAAAATTATATAAGAAAACCAAAGTTAATTTTTATGCACGGAAATTAAATTAATCTATCCAAGAATCGAATCTATAATAGATTCTAATCAAATATATTTAGAATTACAATTTCTGCATGAAAACTTTTGTTGATACTTTTTACTTAAAAATGCATTATTACTGGCAAAACATAATGAAAGTTAGGGGTGTTTGACATCAGCCATTAATTATAGAAAGTCGTGATCAATCGAAACACCGATAATTGGTTTTATGCACGTGGGGAGGGAAAGTAGCTTCATTCTCATGGCAAAGGCCAAAGAGAATTTCATACACTCACTAGGCAAAAAAAAACAATCTGAATGAGAATTTTATTGGAAAATATATTTTAAGATATAGTAATTAAAAATTGGTAGAAGTAGAAATAAATGCCTTCCTGCGACCAAAGGTATCGTAGATGAAAATTATACTTCGTGTTAGATCTCATACAAGGAGGGGAATTGAAGACCCAACCATGATGTACGGCAAAGGGATTATTATCTATATGAATGTTGTGATTGTAACGTCTCGAAAAACATTATTCTCAGTTCCGGGAAGCTGACTGAAAACAATGTTTCCGGAGATATATTATAAAGTACCGGAATAATTATTAACAGAAACGTATGACGCTATTTATATACAACATGGCTGAATAAATCGAGGTAATAGAAGATTTTATGTTTTAATTCTTGTGGAAAGTGAAGAATTTGGTAAAATATTCAGTTATAGATTCAGTTTGGGAATTAAATATTCATTTTTGTCACAGTCTGGAGACCTCTCATCACTCACAAGGATAACTCGATCGAACGTGATAACCATTGAACCAACGAAAACACATTGGTAATGATCGGTGGGATTTTATTCCACTCATCGCCACGACGGTTTTGGCCTCCATTGTATGTCGTTCACGTTTTGAGACCCCTGCCAAAATCGAAGAAGATCAGAAAGACACGTGGGAGAATAGTTACGCACGCATCAAAATTCAGCAAGTCTTTTTCTGCCGTAGTCGTATTACTGGAATCACGTATATTCACGATACTACAGGAATTTCACACCAATCGGGACATCCAAAACTTGGAATTTCACGAAATGAGAACACTGACGCCATTGTTAACAAAATGTTGAAAGGCCTTGATTGACATTACACTTCCTAAGCTAACCCCACGTAATTGTTTTATACACTCCCTTTGGGCATGAAGAAATAACTAGGATATTTTTCAAATTTTGATGTAAATAAATTGGAGCAAATTTGATCAAGTTACGGAAGTGAAAAAGATGAGAAAACTCGATTGAGTCAGTTTAAAACTAATATGGAGCCATTTTCTCTCCATTGATCCTCGAAGCACCTTGAGAATTAAAAAGGGTTCAGATGAGGAGGGGGGCGTGTGTGAGGATAGTGGGAAGGAAGGAAGGAAGGAGCTGCTTTATAATACAGCGTAGGACCCCCTTCTGCCATCAGCGCAGCCAGCAGGTGAGCACCTCAAACCGTGGGAGGATTCGTGGCAAAGAACTGGATGCCTCATCGTTAGAGCGACCATAATTTGGAAGTCTGTCGGGCCACAGTTTGTCAGTCAACTGCCACACTCAAGCAGCCGCGGCGTCGCGAGACGAAGCAACTATTAGAAAGGAGTAGAATTCGATGTTTGTGGCAACAAGAGGAGGGGACAACGAAATATCTCCCGACTCTGTGTGCAGGACGAAAACTGTAAGTTACGTTGTGTACTCTTTGGGGAAATCTGTGGTTTACTAAGTAGTATTAACGTATTGATCCCCAACATTAAATGGAAGCCAAAAATTGGATTTTAAAGTACTATAAAAGGCATTACTGTAAGAACTCTTTACTTAGCAGGGCTTGCTCAAAATAAAACAACCATTGAAAATATCTGGACATGTCCAGAAAGAAATGGATGTTCCGTAAAGAAGTGCATGGAAAACACTCAGGAACGTAATTGCTGCTGATGTAAATTGTTAACCAACGTATATGTATGAATGAGATCTGTAAGCTGTGACGCATATGTTTCTTTTATATTAAGCTTTTGGTTAATGTACTTTGATCCTGTAAATATATTAATAATGTTAGGAGGAAAAGAAGCAAAAGATATATGATGAAGCGTAAACTAACGGTTAAGGTAGGACTTTTTTTATGAGTTTTAGCTTAAGTTGGCCGCGTAACATCTAACTAAAATCCCTCTTCAAACCTGCATACTTCCTACCCCCTATCATTCTGTCCAAAATCCCTATTCCCTTCCTTCCCCTACTCCACTTATCCAACATTCTACCCTATATTACAACCTTTAACAACCCATTGCCTTTGAATACCACTTCCAACCACCTTTCTGGTCATTTTTTAATTTCACGCAGCAAACGCCTCTCTTTCCCTACCATTCTCAAAACTTCTTCATTCGTTTTCCTCTCTGTCCATCCGTCACCTTCTCCATCCGTCGCCAAACCCACATTTCGAAAGCCTCCAATCTACGCTCCTCGTCCTTCCTCATGGCCTAGGTTTCGGATCCATATCGTGCTACGCCCCTTATTA
>WURS02053345.1:0-10897 GCA_011762765.2 Rhinocypha anisoptera | reverse complement strand
CATTAGGGCTGACATGTTTTCGTTAGTTAAGATAGGAGTGACATAATTTCCATGTGTACTAATCCGCTCTGCCCAGTAGCTAACAACCCTGGAGAAGATCCAAGAGCAGCCCCGTTGTGCCAACTCGACCACCATTCATCACACACCCCTCACCATCCAGCCACCACCGGAAGACTGGAGATGGAGTTGCCTGCCCAGCAGTTAACAGCCCTTGAGAAGATCGAAGAGCAGTCCATGAGTGCCAACTCGACCACCATTCATCGACCACGCATCACCATCCAGCCACTGAAGGACTGCAGATGAAGACCGGCCTGCCCAGCAGTTAACAGCCCTGGAGAAGATCGAAGAGCTGTCTGCGAGTGCCAACTCGACCACCATTCATCGACTACCACTCACCATCCAGCCACCAGAATACAAGATGGAGTCCGGCATCCCCAGCAGTTAACGGCCCGGGAGAAAAACTAAGAGTAGTCCAACTCAACCACCAATCATCACCAACAGTCACTGGATAACTGAAGATGAAGTTTGTTGATGGACATCACCGAGAGAAACAATGTCAATGCATTCCAGAGAAGAGTGAGTAAAGGGGACAGAAATGATAATCATTTTCCATACTTGTGCCGATGGCCACCTTCATTCATAAATAATATTTTCTTTCTGTGCTTTTCTTTTTGGGAATGGGTGCCAAACCATTTACACCCTTTAGTACTTTTCAGAATACGTACTATGAAGTTAAAAAATGATTGTATTTTTTATGTCTCCATCTGGACACATTTACATAAATGAATTGACCAATTATATAGTCGTTTTTTTCTGTTACAGAATATTTGTTTGGTCCTTAATGTTGAAATTAGCTCTTATTATCTTAGGAAAGTAGCTCTTATTGAATTCAGTGTGCGTTTGTCTTTTGAATATAATTTTTTATTTTTAGGTTAAGGAGACCATCGGTGCTGGAGGAGCTCATAGTGGACAGCAGGAGGAAGAAAAGAAGGCAACATTTCTATTTTGTGAAATTATATTTATTATTGTATTGTGATGTACTATTTATTTTTGTTCTTTGTACTTTTTATCATACTGTCACCAATGCTTCATCCAATTCTCCACTCTTTTTACACACATACTCATGACACTTAGAACACCAGCGCACCATATCAGATTCGGGGTTTTAGGACACATAGTAGGAGGATGAGTGTAGGTGTCGATAGTCGTTAGTGAGGGTTGAGTAGTAGTTGTAGCTATCAGGGTATTCTGAGTTTGTGAGGTTTGAGTGCTATAGTGTGAAGGTTGGTAGAATTCTGGGTGGTTGCGTTTTGGGGAGAGAGAGAGGGATAAGGCACGGTTGTCCAGGGAGCGTGCGACGAAAGCCGGGAACACCATCAGGACGATCCTTTTACATTTTCACATTTCATTTTTTTCACTCAATGCCATTACTTTGTATATTTAACTCTGTATTTTGGTTTATGTAAAATCATTGTTACTATCTTAAATCACTTATATTGTTCACAAATATTCTTCTCATTCAATTGTTAATGTACTGTGAATGTAATATTCAATGGTGTTTGTTGTTTATTTTCGGCGGCCTGCGTAGGTTTTAACGGGTTTCCCTCCGCCGCGGGTAAATACCGGGCCCTTGCCGTTCCCGTAGAAAAAGATCAAAAGAATAAACGATCTCTTTGATAGAACTGGATTTCATTTTTCCTTTTTTAAAGATATTTTGGACACGAAACACCTATTTTCTGTGGCTAGATCTAGCGATAAGTTACTTTCATGTGAGGAATGGCTACTTTGAATGACTCAAGTAATGCATCACCATCGGAGATGGTGCAGGAAGAGGAACTGCCGATGGCCACCGTACATCAGAGGGCTGGTGAGATTAGTGATGGGGAATGAGGGGAAAATTTTATTTGTATGATTGCACTACATGATGATGAAATGTAATCAACCTTTTAATCATGCCTCAGGTTGAAAGACATCTGAGGTAAATAATGAATATGTATGTATTTCAGGAACTTCGACTTACCTCATCACTTTTTTCTGTGGGAATGAAGCAAGTGAGTAATCAATATGAGGATTGTGCAGTGACACTATAACCCTGGGCTTTCTTTCCCCTTCTTTTGGGCAGATGTCTCCATATGACCCTCTCTGATCTCTTTTTTTGGTTCGAACAATCCCTCTCTCTTCAGACTCCCTCTCCTGCCTTAAGTTCTCTTTAAGATTTGCCTTTAGTATTCCTCCCCTCAACAAATAATCTACACAATATCCTTTCCAATGAAAAGAAATTCGTATTGTCTGAAGTTTAAAGTTAATTGTTCTTCACACTTTGGGTAGTTTGACAGAGATCTATAAAAATTTAGTTAAATTGAGATGTAACCTTAATTGCTTTTATTAGCTTATTAATATATTTTGATTGAAGACATTTATCTTCGATGTTTGTTGAGATTGAGATTTGGTTCATGATAAATTTTGTGTCTGTCTGTGGTAAAATACCAAATTTAACTTCAGTATTCACCAAGTGAATAATATTTTTAAAGTATCACAGCTTTGTATCTTACAGTTGTTGTACATGTAGTCTTCATTTCTTAGTAGTCTTATTTTAGTTAGAATTCAACTAGGGCAAATTTTCCTAATGTTCAATTCTCATTGAGTAAAAATATAATTATCTTTAACTGCTCTTCTTTATGAATCATCCTTTTTATTAAAACTTTGGACCATTTATTCAACATCTCAGAGCTATCATTTGTATTGTACCAGTTTAGCAGTGTCCGGAGAACCAACAGTTGACATTATTCATGTCAAAGATGAGGGATTACAATGGCAACTTTTGAATGTATGTTTTCGGCTGAGAATCTGAAATGCAGGAAACCACTTTGATCTGATGACAGCACTTTTAGTACTGTAAATGCTGAAACAGACACTATTCTAATATTTCATTAATGACCAAACGTTATCTCTAACTTAAATTGTTTTAGTATTAATGACCTTTCTTATGACTTCCATGGACTTTTTTTAAATTATTATTTTTGTCAACATTTTCATTATACAAACCAGTGCCATAGACCTTGTTTTTCCACTGTATGTAATAATGTCCTACATCAATTGTTCAAGTAGCCATGGTCTTTAAGTATCCATTGTGTTATTGCAATTTGCTTATTCTTTTCCCATAGACTTAAACTTAAGTCATTACAGAGAACTTAAATCATAGCAGTTAAATTTCTGGTGCTGTAGTCAACAGTTTTATGTTTTTTTCTTGTTGAATCAGTTTTGCATCATGTGATTTGCTGGTGTGTTTGAAAAGGAATGTAAATGATTGGACCAGTACATTTTGAGTGCTTGGCTTTTTGCTAATGGATAGAGAGAGAGAGAGAATTTATGCTGTTAAATTTCCCATTGATCCATATTTAGGAGTTTTCAGCATTGATGTGAATTGAATACAGGATCATTTGACCACAAAAATATCAAATTTCTCTTCTGTAAAAATAAAACATCTAAATGGAATTGAGACAGAGACATAAGTCTTATCAAAGTTATGATTTAGAACTGTAAATCCCTGCATAGTTATATAATCTGCTGAAATGTTTTCTTACTATGATACATACACTGTAGTCATTTTGAGAGTTCTGTTATATGATTATTCCCATTGTATATTTATTGTCATTTTGAATTAATGTTTGTGAGAGATAGGAACGGAAATACATTCTGGATGAGCAAATGTTCGATGTTGAGATTGGAATGAAATTTTTCGGTAAAAAAAATGAAATTTTGCCACCATCAGCATTTGAGAAATTAAAATTTTAAATAAATTGCTACCTAATTCACCTGTCAAAATTTATGAATATTTGATTGACATTTATGTGACTTATATAGATAAGTTCCATGTCCGTTGAGTGTTGAATATTTTTGGATTGCAGTAATATGTTTTTTGACAAGCATAAGAAATGAATGTCATATGTTTCAAACCATTTTGAGGATGTTCCTTCATGATTCTCTGGGTCCTCAGTAACGTAGTCTTTTTTTCAGATTGTGTTGCCATAAATCTCACCGACCGCCATTGATATGGCTTCAACTGCTAGGGGCTTTTCTTTGACCCAGTATGTGCAGTTGTTGCAATAATTGGGAGCTCTTTTAAAAAAATGTGAGTTGTATCTTAACATCATCATGTCTAGTTCAGTGCGTAAGACAATGTGTATGCTCCATTGAAATCTATATACATATATATGCATTGCAAAGTAATTTTCTCATTCATTGTCTCTCTGTAGTTATATTTCTTGTCTCTCCTGCATCATTAATACATTAGATAAATGAAACCCATTCCTAACTCACCAGGGTAACGAGGTGAGCACATATAACTCTCCTTCCCCCAAATGGACAAATTGTTACATTTTTTTTAAATTTTCGTCGCCTTTCACGGAATGCACTCATAAAAAATTCAATCAAAATATTAACCATGTCACCCATTACCTGCATGCATACATTTTTTAAAACTGTATTTTACTTACACAGAGGACAGGTGCTGGATTTTTATGTTAAAAATAAAAACCGACAGCCTATCACAATTAATTTTACTAAACGTATGAAGATAAAAGAGTTTGGGAAAAGAAACTGTCAATGCCTACGAGATAATAAGTTTGACAGTTGAGAATAGCAATATAGTCTTGAACATCACAAGTGGGGGAAATGGTTAATGCCACTACATTGGTAGTGTTGTCTTATGGGAGAATAATTAAATGGTATAGTTTTTTTAAATTGTGGTTTTCTCTTACTTCTCCAATTGGAAAAAGTGAACATTGATCGATCAACAAGCGGTCAATTAAATGAAAACACTTCCATTCATCCTGCCAAATTCACTACGTAGTAAAAGAGTAAAAAAATATCTTTTAACATCCAGAAGTATGGCCTAGATATCAACTGGTATTAAGATATTTTGTGCATAAAACAAACGGCAAAGGCCCACAATGCATTCTCTGGGTCCTCAGTTACGTAGTTTTTTTCTGTAATTACCATTGCAGAAATTGCATTTTAGATGGTAGATGACATACTGTGATATGCAGGAAGGAGATGAGATGGGGAGGAAGTGAAGTAGATTGGTTAAGTGGGACAGTGATTGTAAAAATTGGGCAAGTTTTACATCTCGGGCGGTTGCAAGAGTTGGCAAGGATTTTGATGGTGGGGGAGGATTTTATGAGAGGTCATGTTTTTTAATGATGTTGCCCAGGTGAGGAGGACGTTTGTAGGTGACAGAAGGGCATTTTCGAAAAATATCTGAGGTGTGTCTATTGTTGGAGAGAATGGGAAAAAGATCTTTAATTATTTTTTGAGGGATTGTATTCCGGGAAGGTAGGTGGTTAGAACAGAAAGGCGATTACTATTATTGGAGGGAGTACAGTTAGGGAGTTTTTCTGATTTTTTTTATTAAGAAGGGACTTGGGGTAGCCACGTCGGAAGATAGAGGAGTGAAGATTAGAGAGAAATGATTGTAGGGAATCAGGGTTGTTGCAAATTCGGTGAACACTGATGGATAAGGAGTATATATATATATATATATATCATTACATCAACTTCTTCTTCATTGCTTGCAATAGACAATGTTATGGTGCCAATCTCTTCCTGCTAGGTCTTCCTATCCTATTTCCTACGCATTTATAGTTTAGGACCTCCAATGGCAAGCTCTCTTTGTCCATTATATATACACATGTTCTTTCCAATCACTTAACCTTATTCTTTCAATTAGTTTAAATATTTTAGGTGAAATTTTGGGGTTCCAGGAGTGACTTCGTGGAAGTATCGGATATCCATTATGAAATGATGACTATATAATACTATTCCACAGGTACACTGAAAATAGGCGACGGTTTCATCTACAATGAGGCATCGTCTGGCCTGAAGATGCCTCATTGTAGGTGAAATCGGCCGCGGTTTGTCAATAAACCTGTGGATTAGTACTAATTGTAAGTAGCCATCATTTCATAATGGGTTTTTCGGTCATCTTCAACGACTTTCCTTCTTAAAAAATTTGTTCTTTTTCACTTTTTTTAAGAAACTAATTTCCCGTACCTGGACTTGCTGGGTACTCATTTCAAGGGCTTGTATTATGTTTTATTCTTATTTTCCTTCCTGTAAATAAATACAACTTTATTTATGTCATTAGGAGAATGCCAAGGCATTTACACGGCAATGGACTGTTCAAGGGATACCGCGCATGTCGTAAAAGGTTGGGATCGGTTTCGTGCGAGTGTCACATCTCGCAGTTTGGAAAACCCTGACCTACTACTACGATAGTTTAATACAGTGGTGTCGTTCGCGCTTGACCGCCGTACCTTTGTTTCCTAGGCGACGATAATAGTATTCTCCGAGCAGAAAACAAAAAAGGAAACAATCCACGCTATTTCCGATGGACTAACGAAGAGCCATGAGAATCGAAGTAAAGGTTGCATTTCCCTTCTCCAGACCAATGTCCTTCTGTCGGTTCCTTTGAGGCAGAAAACTTAAAAAATTTCATCCTTCGTTTTGTTTCCTTAAAAGTGGTGCACACTGACTAGAAAAATAGTACTACACGGAACTAGAAAAATTCCAATTCATCTCTGGCAGAAAACAGGAAAAATAAAATGGGTTTCAAATACCTTCAGATGTAGGTAGAAAACTTTACTAATTTGTGTGGTATCTTAGTGGAAGACGGGCATGGCGGTAGGGGCATCATAAGACGAGCTACGTTAGAAAAAGGTGCTTTTCTGAAAAGGGAGGAGTTAATGTTAGTAACCTCCCGTGGACACGCGAAGAATAGGTTGATAAAAAACCATCATTTGGAGTCTAGCGTTGTCTGGATCTGAAGTCTGACACACGAGGAAGGACGATGAGCGTAGGTTGGAGTCCTTTGAGATATGGGAGTGGAGAAGGATGGAGAAGGGTAAAGTGGACGGAGAAGGAACGAAGAAATTATAGTGGAGGTAGGGGGTGTGAGAGGCAATCCGAAGAAGGCAGGAAATGTTGATAGTAGGGATTCTCAGAGACTATGGTTTGCTGAAGAATTGCTACTCAACCGGTAAATTACCAATCTTCATCAAATTTTAAAATACGCAAATTTTTCCCTGTCCATATCTGTAATATTAATAATGACGTTTTTTTGAGGTGAATTTGTGATTTTGAGGTATTATAGGTGTATTGGAGGTATTGTATCTCGAATTTTAATCATTTCAAGTAAATTCATATGATTAATTAATTATTGGTGGTAATCAATTAATAAATCAATATAAACCATTACATTGATTATAATTTAATCGACGCTGCATATCGATTTGTGTATCGAAATAGTAATAAAGATTATTTAGTGTAAAATTGCGCATTTTTATAATCATTAGGACCACACGTTTCTCTCTTACATTTAAACCTCGAATTTTTTGTTGCTAAATTACAACCTTAAAAACACCTATGCCCAGAAGGAGCGGGATACTAACCAGCGACCTTTGGATTAGCAGGCGACGCGCTACCCATCAGTCTAATCCTGCCGGAAAAGTCTATGTACTCGTATAACTATGAAGCTGAAGCGTCGCTATCTTTCGTAGATCGTGCCGCACACCAAGCTTTTCCCGAGAAAAAGGAAATAATAATGATACCCAAGTGCATTGTCATTGCCATCCCTGTTTCGACGCGGCCATATACGTATGTAGTTCACCCTAGATTTCAAAGCGCGACCTGGTTTTCGCCGTAGTGTCCACGCGATTAGTATCTGCTGCCGTTTGAAATCGCCGCTTGCGTCAGGTAAATATTCACTCTGGTTGTACCGCGGGAAATGTCACCAATTAGATCTTACCTAAAAGTGGATGGTTTTCCTGCTAACAGAACATCGTCGCGCAATGATTATCACCTGCGAGATGCCAGTATTATTGAAGTGAGGATGAAACAACTGACTGCAAATATTTAGTGTTGTATCGTTGAAAAAGAAAGGTAAGGAAAAAGGTCTTATCGCTGTATCAGATAGGCATTGCACTGATCTAAATTATTAATATAGGTAAGTAAATGGATTTTGTTTGCGAAGTCTTCTCGGGAAAGCACCAGGTCGTACATGGATTTTAATGAAACCATCTTTAGATCTTTATCGATTGGTCAAATTTGATATAAACAAAGACGTAAAAGCATTGAGTGAAACTGCGTAAAACTAGAATTTTCTGTAAAGTATGTGAGTTAGGCTCCAATAACGGAAGAGCTTATGGCCAGTGCAAGTGGCGTCTATTTCATTCTGCGGTTCCATTCAGACGCCCGCTGCATCATGTGCTACACCATACTGACAAGTGAAAGGGATGACTGGATTCTGGCGCTCAGCTTCTCCATGACTAAATTTTCGCGCGTTTTATAATTGGAAGACCATGGTGTCCATTCGTCTCCGCGTCCGTTCTCAATCGAAAAAAAATACACATACTCCCTGGCAGTAATTAAGTAACTATTAATGCCTCCTGCTTCGAAGTAATCGTAGACACGCGCGGGCGAAGAAGGAAATTCGGAATAGGAGAAACTTCCTCGATCGGGCAAGGAAAGCGATGAACTATCTATTCAAGAATGTTCGCAAAAGTGACTCCTTACGTGAAAACTTTTTCCGTTGATTTATGTAATTTATTTTATCCCTTAAAATCACACTTTTTTTTACATGAAAACATCGAGCAGAGAAAAACGCCGTCCCTTAATTAATTTCTTCCTCTGCCGTAAGGTCTGATGCTTTCCCGGCGGATTGTGTTCACGAAGTCTTCTCGAGTTTTCCACCGGGTGAGGGGGCTCCATTCTGGCCGTCGCTTCAATTCGAGGGTCATCATCATCAGGGCTGCTGAGCCATTCTTCCCCCTGTATTCGACGTTCCTTAGTAATGGTTCCCAGGCATTGCTGAGGGAGTATCCGGAATCTCTGTTGAAATTCCTCGAATGTGGATTCGGATGGATTTGGTTGGCTCGGTCCTATTGGCCGACGGAGCGAGCAAACAGCTTGGATCGTATCCGATGATTCTCGTTGATGCCGTGTTCAGCAATGGCTGGTTTCTCCATCTGTCCCAGGCGCAGGTGTCTCTGATGTTCTTTCAGCCTCGTCTAATAATTTCCCATATCCTCATCTAGCTAGAGTGGAAATATGATTTACCTGTATGCATTGTGGTCGTCATATTTATTTAATCATTCAGATATAAATTACAATATCCTTAATTCTATTGTATTGCAACTAATTTCATTGTTTGCAAACTATTTATTGAGTTATTCATGTTCACAGCGGCGACGAAATTCTTTTAATAATCTTGAACAAGGTAATCTCGTTTGAGCACATAATTTAAGTAGTATTATTCAGAGAATTGAGGAAAAATGGTCTTACATACATTCAAATGCCGGCCTCTCGTGGCGGCGGGGGTAACAACGTCCTCGTCTGCCAACCCGGAGGTCGCGGGTTCGAATCCCGACCGGGTGGATTTTTCAGCCTCCATCTAGGACATGGTTGTGTGTTTCGTCCTAGTTATTAAAAACTGTTAAAGTGTCCACTGTAATTGACCTATTAGTGCTGTTTGTGGGCGATTGAAAATAAATAAATAAATGATCTTCACTAACATGACACTGAGTATTGTTGCCCATTTTTTCCAGACGATCATCGCGACTAATGGCTTTCATCCAGGGGATAAGGGAATTTGGCGGGAAGATTTCGTTAGGTCGATAATAATTTCAATAGCAAAGAAAAACAAAGCAGCAGAATGAGAGGGCTATAGAACAATTAGTTTGATCCCGCGACCTTTGGGTTAGCCGGCGAGCGCGCTACCCACCAGGCTAACCCGGCCGACTCCTGTTGTTTATCTGGATATATACTATGCTGCGGTACAATCTTCTAAAGAAATTCAAGGAATAATTCTCTTCTCCCTCTTGAAGTGCATATCCACGCCTTCAAATAAACCATCGCAACACACTCTTCTCTTACCTTACCTTTTTAGTTATTGGAAAAAAGTCTTCGCAACGATCAATGAGATCAGTTAATTTGTCAGATATTTTGACGTCGCGTGGCTCTCTTGTGACGCTGACCAGGAAAATTAGATACAGATCTCTTCACCTGTGAAATTTGCTAAGGGATTAACACTTCATTGCGAGTGGGATAGGGTCTGACTGAGTGAATCCGCGACCTTTCGCGTGGGCGTTAAATGAGAGGCGCGTCGATGCGCTTGACGAATAAGCAGTTGCGGGAAATAACAGTTAGCACTGCGCCTGAATCTGTCCGCGACTTCAATAAGATGGTAGGAGTTCTTCTTCGGGGGAGTGAATGTGGATATCACAGTGGACAGTACATGACCTATTCTGCTATCTGGGGATTGATAGTTATTTTGAGGTTAAACCATGGTCAAGGGAAGGCAACGCAATATCACTAGTGCGGCAACTCACTCGTCCACACCTACTTGAATTTCTCTCGCTGCACTACTACATATACTTCTATGTATTACCCTGCTGGTCGCCGCTAAGGTGTGTGGCAGGATGTGACCCACCTCCAAGCATCCACATGGACTCCCAAATTCTAATGTTAGGAGAAACATATTACAATCGGAATGAAACCACTAATATGCAACACAAAATAGCAGAACATCATCCACATCATGCGGGACAATGTTAGACTCCTCACTACAAACATGCATGAAAACAAACACAAATGCCGTCACAAATATGCAAGGTCCAAACGGCAGCTCTTCCCCTTCTAAATGATCAACGTATTGTCACGCGTGACCAACTCCCTTACCTGTGAGAACAATGAAGTGTTTTCGCGGTCTTAATATGGAGTTGGGGGGAGGTAGGGACAAGGGGCTCTCTCTCGCTTGCGTGTGGTTAGGTGGGGTGGTGGAAGGGACAGTGAAAGTAAGTCCATCTAGTGAGATTTATTCAAGCTAGGCGCTAAGGTGCTC
>WURS02053334.1:0-10897 GCA_011762765.2 Rhinocypha anisoptera | reverse complement strand
CTCTCTCTCTCTCTCTCTCTCTCTCTCTCTCTCTCTTTCTTTCTTTCTCTCTCTCTCTCTCTCTCTCTCTCTCTCTCAACCCTCTCATTTATAGTATTTAGCTATTTATCTTAGTTCTCTCTTTCTCTCTCTCTCTCATCTTTTCAGTCCTATACTTCACATTTTTTCGGTTTCTCTTACTGTCTCTTTTTTCATATATCTCTCATGTTTTTATTACAACTACCTTAAAACTAACTGACCATCAAAATCTTGAGAAGCTTGGACTATCACCTCTCGCAACAGTTGTATACTTTAGCCAATGTGAACAAGTTTTTCTTAATCATTTTCCCCTTCGAACTATTTTTTTCTACATCTATCAAAACTAAACTAGTTGCATCTATCCAAAAAGGGTGTTAAATTGCAAATATCAACTTCAATGTCAAGGACATATAACATATAGTATAGTATATATTTAAATAAGTTCTTGTCAAATTGCAAATTGGCTTTTCCTAATCAAATATTTGTGATTGATGAATGAATAAGAGAAAATAGGCCGTGCGCATGCGCGGTTTCTTGTGTGCATTCTTTTTTGCTGATTCTGATTCAACCGAGTGAAGTTCGGTATGCTTGCTTCTATAGTGCATTAGTGCATCATGCACTTTGCGAAATCACTTACAATTGATTGATTTTGCATTTTTACAAGTGTATGGGTATTATTAGTAATATAAGTATGTGTGTGTGTGTGTGTGTGTGTTGTCTTTTATTAATAGCTTAATCTTGCATCTTGATCTCTTACGCATATATCAATGTCTTCTGAGTGCAAGTGCACGAATTGAATGTCGTATATATATACTAAAATAAAAAATAATATAAAGAGGGTGTATGCCCGGGCTTGCACCGTTAACATGTGATGACGATATTCATGTGATGATGATTCTATAGAGTATACAGTGTTGCTTCGATATCACATCGAAAATTTTGAAGCAAAGAAGGAGAGAGGGAGATTTAGAGAGAAAAAAGATAAAAGAGAAAGATAGATTAACTGTATTCGATTTATGCTTTGTCAAAGTTATCTTTCTTACCCTCCTTGCATAGTAAAAAGTGAAGCAAGAAAACTCAAACAGATAAGTGAGGTTGATTTTGTTTTTTGACGCTTAGTAGTATAACCAGTAGAAAGATTCGAATTTTAATTTAAATTTTGATTCAAATATTTAACATTTGAATTAGGATCAGCAGGTGCATTTTTGAACTTAATCAAATCTCCCCAGTATATTTGATTCAAAAATTGCCAAACACACACTTTCAAGTACAGGAAATTGCCATAGCTAAACCAACATTCTGTCAAGTTATGAAATTAATTTTGTTTCGAAAGTATCCAATTTCTTCATTTCATCTCTATAATATATTTTTTCAATTATGTATTTATATACGTATATATATTCTATCCTTATATATATTCATTTTGTTAATAATTATTATATAGAAAAGTATGTTTAGTGGAAAATCACAATATGTCCCTATATTGGTTACCTAACTCAATTTGTGATTAGGTTGGTAAAGATCATTATGTAATGAGCTGACCAATCAATTTCACATTTCAGACTAACAAGCTTTAGAAAGTGAGAGAGAGAGAATCTATGTCTGATGATGAGTTTGCTCATCAATTTTTTCTCTCCTTCCCTCGAGACAAGGTGACTTAAGTCACTGAATTCAATCAACTTCTGCTTAACACCTGATGAGCTTGATCATTGCACAAGAATAGAGAGAGATAGAGAGAAATAGAGGGAGAGAAAAAGAGGGGAAAGAGAGAGGTAGAAAGAGGGGGTAGAGAGAGAGAGAGAGAGAGAGAGACAGAGAGAGAGAGAGAGAGAGAGACAGAGAGAAAGGCATGCATAGATCAAAGTGTGTGATAAGCTTTTTTTGCTCATTTCCTTTCGTGTTCACTTTTACTTTCTCTCTCTCTCTCTCTCTCTCTCTCTCTCTCTCTTTCACTCTCACTCTCTTTCTATCTCTCTCGATAACATTTTTGGCAGATGAACACCACTAAAGTCACGCGCCAAATCAAATCTCACCACTGGTCACGTAGCACATTAAATCCGATATCGAACTACAATCAATTAATAGTTTATTTATTTATTTTATTTTATTTAACCAGCCCAATCTTTGAATGAGAATCACAATATTATGTTTATTATATCAATATATAAGCAACAAGGGGAATATTTTATGATAATTTTTTATGATTTTACTGAGACCAAAAGTGTGTAATTCAGTTATCGATAGAGAAAATTAAATTATTCAAATCAAATAATGTAGATAACTGAGTGGAAGAGTTGATACGTGGAAAAGTGGTTGTTTGTTAGTGGATGATGTCAAGCTACGGTGGTGAGTTGTTTGTGGTCTATCTCGTTAGACGACGATTCGGAACGCTGGGTCAGTATTGCAATCTCTTTATCCGCTTTTTCCAGGTGTGGTTGAAAGACTTTCTCCATTCGAGTGACAACTTCCGGAGTTATATTATACTCTTCGATAAAATCTCTTGCTTCACGACAATTTTCGGGAGCTTGGTGATAGTTGATTTTACATGTGCCACCCATGTAAAGTGGCAGATTGTCCTTGTCGATGTACTCCAGAATCTGGTCTTTGGAGGCGAATCGAATTTTATTGCGTTGCTCTTCGGGAAACCAAGACTTGACTACACCCCAGAAGGAGGCCAGAATCCAGGGAAGGTCGTAGACGAGAATATAGTTGACCGCCAGTGGTGAGTAGCTGATAAGTGAGTTCACGATGAACCACAAAAAGTCAAGATCAAGGTTGGAGTAGCCACCTCCTTTGCAGTCGAAGACCACCGCCATGCCACTGCCCCGAGTTTCACGGTCCACCTTGGCGATGTTGTACATGAAGAACTGTTTCATGTAGTACTCCATTTCCTTGATGCGGTGATGCAGTCCAACACGCATGTAGATCATTCGATTGCCCTGTCGGTCCTTGCCCATATTGAATATGGAAGCGACTTTGTAAAATTCCATTGGAAAGTAGGTATCGGTGATGTCGGCAAGACCTAGCTCCTTGCGCCACTTGAGCGCACCTGTCATCATCTTGGCTGCATCTTGGACGTGGAATCGTTTGCGGCGCAAGAATCGTTCCACTTGCCAGTCGTCGGTGAGAACAACGCTGATATCACTTTCGGAGAACAACTCGGGATTCTTGGCCACCTCCTTCTCGATGAAAGCCCGAACCTCGCTCACCATCTCTTTGGTATCACGCTTCTCCTTGGCTTGAACACGATTAGCCATGTTGTGGAGTTTGCAAATTGCAATCAACGTGAGGAAAGTGTGATCTCACTGGATTGAAACCAAGTGAAGAGTTTTTATATATACCATGGCAACTACATCCATTGGCGAGGGATTGATGCACTACCCCCCTTGTGCACCCTTGATGGTGTTGTGTCATACTTCCAGTTTAGCATGTGACGTCACATTTTGATGTGGCTGCAACTAGTTGAACGCCGAGAGCAGGAAAGAGAGTGAGAGTGAGAGAGATGAGTGGGTTAGACCCCACCTACATATATGAATAAAGCGAAAACAGATTTTCCCGCTCTCAAGTGCTCGTTTCATCTCTCTCTCTCACTCATCTCTTTATAAAAATAAAAAACTATCTAACGGTCAGTGGCGCTAAGACACTTATCCGCGACAAAACAAAGCAATGCCACTAATCGTGTTTTGAACTTGCAATAGATAGAATAGAAATGAAGTGAAGATTTAAACTTTCAAGTATTGGGTTAGCATAATTTTGCTAAAATGCGTCATGGGAAAATTTTGAAAACCATCAACAACTCCTCATCTAAAAAACTGTATAAACTTTAGTTTTAAATTGCTGTTCAGTTTCTGAAGTTAGGCGAGACCTTGAATTAAAAGTTCAAATAACATTTTATAACAATTCACCAATTTACGGCAAAGCAAACTAAGACCAGTAATTGCATTTTGAGCATACAATAGACATATCACATATGTCACATATGGCATATCATGGGTTACGTGCCACTGGTTATAATGCAACTCGGTAACATAAAATGTCCCCCAAATCATCAACCATCATTTTATTTGAACCATTTTAAGCGTTAATAAGAATCACAATAATAACTGGATCAATAATCATAGTGATTTTAAGAAAGTGTCTAAGGAAACTAATTATTACGAGAAAAGTAAGTAACCTATAACAATTAATATATAATTGAATAATAAGGAAATAGCCCTAGATGAGTTGATACTGTTTGGGTAGTGGTTTTTTTGTGGAAAAAAGGGCAGAGTGTGTCAACCCAACGAGGTGAACTGTTGTTTACGCCGATGACCTTTGGGAGAAGAAGTAGGACACTTGTTGAATCTCACTATCATTTGTTCTGCCTCCTCGAGAAGTGGATTGAAGTAGTGCTCGATGTCCTCCATCACTCGTTCGGTGATGTTGTGCTTTTTGATAAACTCTCGCACATCATGACACCCTTCGGGAGGTTGGTGATAGTTAACCTTGCACGAGCCACCCAGGTAGAGTGGCAGATTGTTCTTGTCGATGTACTCGAGAATCTCGTTTCCCGAGGCAAACCGAATCTTTTCGCGTTGCTCCTCGGGAAACCACCCTTTCACTGCAAACCAGAAAGAGCCCAGAATCCAGGGAAGGTCATAGACGAGGATGTAGTTAACCGCCAGTGGGGAGTGGTTAATCAGTGAGCTCACGATGAACCACAGAAAATCCAGATCAAGGTTAGAGTAACCGGCGCCTTGGCAATCGAACACCACCGCCATGCCATTGCCCCGAGTCTCGCGATCCACTTTGGCAATGATGTACATGAAAAACTGCTTCATTTGGTACTCCATCTCCTTGATCCGGTGGTGCAATCGGACTCGAATGTAGATCATCCGATTGCCCCGGCGATCCTTGCCCATGCTGAACACAGTGGACAGCTTGTAGAACTCCAGTGGAAAGTAGGTATCGGTGAGATCGGGCAGGCGTAGCTCATGGCGCCACTTGAGTGCGCCGATCAACATCTTGGCCGCATCGGTCACGTTCATGCGTTTGCGACGCAAGAATCGTTCGACCTGCCAGTCGTCGGTGAGAACTACGTTGACATCGAAGTCGGAGAACAACTCGGGTCCCTTGGCCACCTCGTTTTCGAGAATCACTCGAACCTCTTTGACCAGCTTTTTCATGTCACGCTTGTCCGACTGGACCCGACGTTGAGCCATGGTGTTCATTTCGCTATATAGTAAAAAAATTTTAAACAATAGAATTCTTAGTGTTCAAAGAGGGTCGGGCCGTTTCGAAACTGCTTAGACACTTCTGGAAGTGTCCGGATCTTATTGGAAGGTTTGGCCAAATAAGAAAATGTGTTCATAGTGTCCGGACATTTCCAGAAATGTTCAGTGACATAATGACCATAACAGATATAAAAAAAGGTTTGAATGGGTCATTTGTTTAAAACTATACATTGTAAGGCAAGAAACGGGTTAAGATTTTAGCTCGAACGCGGGTCGAGTCGGGTTTTGGGCAGCTAAAGATATTGGCCAACTCAAAACCCGGTTGTCTGAAATGTTGTATAACGAATTTTTCAAATATGACCACACTGAGAAGCTTAGGAAAACTAAATACGTGGGGTGTTTGCACGAATAATGCCATTCAAAGCTTCCAACTTTTCGAATGCTTATCTAAATTACTACAAATTTTTAAAATATTTTTTTGAATTTTTATCTAATTCGATTTGAGTTTTGTCCAGTCAACTAGTCTGGAAGTTCCAAAACCACACCATAAGTAAATTCTAAACTATCTATGCTAAATATTCTAACACCCACAAATTTGGGATTTCGGACTTTCGGACGGACAAAATTTCTGGTCCACTTAGTTTGGATTTGAGCGCAAAAATTTTGCTATTTATCATCCCTATTGAAAACTTACATCAAGAGAAAGAAGAAAAGAGCCATCTGGGGGATATCGAGATTGACCCACATGTTTCAAGTGTCAAGTTCAGCGTTGTCTTCTGTTTCTAGTTGTGATAGTGTAGTACACACACTGTTGCACTTGAAATGTTGGTTGGGATTTCTATATTTTAAAAATAAAAGTTTTAAATTAGTTATTTGTAAAAGTCTTAAATAAACTAATTTTTAAAACTTTAGTAAAATTTCTTTAGAAAATAACAGAAAAGATTACAACAATGCTAAACTTGTATATGAAAATTACAAAGATCTACAATACATTTTCCATGTCCGATAGATAAGTTCTAAGCTACTTGTTGCACTCAAAAGACATGGACCAAAGTTTTCTGTATAATTATTTCGTTATGAATAAAACTAAGTGTTCTTGGATAACAATAATGCACAAAAATTTCCCATTTTTATTATTTTTGATTTTTAAAACTCAATTTTTATTTCTATCTCTTACCTACATATACATAATTGGCAAAGCACTTTAAAGTTTGGTCGCTGATTAATAATTAGTGATTATACACTTTTGGGTACAAATATAAGAAACCAGTATACTTTGGCCAAGTCTAGTGCCAATAATCAACAAAAACAACTCATAATCAAGTTTTCAATCAGACTCTTACCTAGATTCTTAGAAGATCCTGTGTTCCAAGAGCCATTTTGTCTAGAAAAACAAAAACGTTGGCTTACAAGTTTTGCTTCAGCTTGCAAAGTTTTTCAGCGATTTTCTCTCCCTCTTCCTCTTTCTTTCTCTCTCACTGCGTGAGCTTTTTGTGATAAAATGTGCACAAAAGCCGGCCTAAGCGTTTCACACTGGCTCGGCATACGTGACTGGGGACCAGGCTCAGCTGAGTCGGGCAAGGTCCAAGGTCTAATTAATGCGATGGTGCTGCCCCCTGTTAACCGAAACTGAAAATTATCAAATTTGAAATTAATGTCGAAATCTAAGTGAAAGTAAGAGAAAGGTGAGACAATTTAAGTGTGAGAATAAAGTAATAGAGATAAATGAAAGAGTAGAGAGAGAGAGAGAGAGAGAGCGAGAGAGAGAGAGAGAGAGAGAGAGAGAGAGAGAATTTTAAAATGTAACAAAATATTACCTACAAAATGTACTCTCTCTCTCTCTCTCTCTCGCAGATATGTTTAATTATCATCTTTACTAGTTGGGTGATATTTATCTCACACAAGGCTGTGAATCTGTTGATTTCACAATCAATGTAAACAAGTTCAGCAAGAGATATTTGCCAGAGAGAGAGAGAGAGAGAGAGAGAGAGAGTGAAGAAAAATAAGTAAGTTAGAATATGAAAAATAAGTAAGTTACAAAATAAATATTAAACATTAATTGTAAACGCCAAAACGATTTAGTTTTTATTTCACTTGAAACTTTGAGCAAAGTTTCAATGAGCAAAACAATTGTCACAGTTATGACAGTTTAAAAACATATATATTGAGGTGATCACAAATTAACAATGAATATTAATTATATAATATCACACTAAAAAAGTAAATATGTATATATAAACATTAATTGGATAATTGTACATTATTTTATATAAATAAAGTCCATCAAAAAACAATAGGTTCAGTTGGCCGAGACAAGAGCAGAGCTTTTGAGAAGCTGAATCTCTTCGTCGGCAATGGTGAGACTAGGTTGGAGTGTTTTGACACTTTTCAGTGCATCCTTCTCGGAGATACCATACTGGGGACCCATTTCCACAGTAGACTTACAACCTTCAGGCACCGCGTGGCTGTCGAGCTTGCACGTGCCACCTAGGTAGAGGGGAAGCGTTTCTTTGGTGAAGTAGTCGTAGATCTCGTCTCCTTTGGCAAACTTGATCCAGTGACGCATGTCTTCCGGTAGCCAACCCTTTTGGTGTGAGATAAAGTGAGTCAATTAATTTGTCAAAGAGAAGGAGTGAAGGTGTGTGTGTGTTTTAATAATTATTTTAGTTAGACATAACAGGAAAAACTAACTGTAAAAAATAGTTTCTAGAAATATGTTTGTCGCAGCCCAAACTAAATAGAATCTATTAAAACTATTAAAATCTATTAAACTGTTAGAATCTATTAAACTATTAGAATCTATTAAATTTGCGTTGCTACCCCCCAAAGTGTTTGTTTATATCCGAGAACTGGATACGGCAACGTTACTTTGATAGTGCTTTTTAGCAAAGAAACTTCCCCGAATTCCCTTATGTAAATACACAGAGTTGGCTTTTCCTATTTTAGAAACTTTTGACTATTGCTCTAGTTTGGTTAAAGTATGGGGTTTTGATAGTTGAATACTATTTTAGTTAAATTCTTATAAGAATCAATTTTTTCATACTTCACACTTTAACAAGTTTTGAGTTTTATGAAATTACTAATGAGCATTGTGTATTGATGAAAACTAATTTTTTCACTAACATATGCGCCCATACGCTAATTTGACTCGACAGAAAGAGATAGGCTAGTATAATTAAACTTTTAAAGTAGACTTTGAAAGATAGTTTACCTTGACAATGGTCCAGGCGGACTTAAGTAGCCATGGCATGTCGTAGACAAGAATGTAGTTCATGCCGGATGGGCAGTAGTTGATGAGCGAGCTCACCATGAACCACAACATGTCCATGTCGAGGTTAGATAGACCGGCTCCACGACAGTCAAAGATCACGGCCATACCACGGCCATCGGTTTCGCGATCTACAACGTTGATGTGATGCATCAGAAACTGTTTGGTGACTTTTTCCATCTCTTTGAGCTTCATATTGAGTCGTACTCGGACCCAGATGGTTCCGTTGCCTTGCTTGTCCTTGGTGTACCGGAAAATGGCGCCCGACTTGAAGAACTCGGAGGGAAATGAGAGATCAGTTTGACTGGGTGTGCCAAGTTCCTTGCGCCACTTGAGTGTGTCCACAATCATCTTGATCGCATCCTTCACATTGTGCTTTTTGCGAATCAAGAATCGTTCCACTTGCCAATCGTCGTTCTTAATGAGGTCAAGGTCCTTTGGATCCACCGCATCGGGAGTCTTTTCAAACTCGGCCAACACTGCGGCACGAGTCTCCTGGACTTGTTGTTTCACATCAACACCGTTGCTGCCATTCGATGCCATCGTGATTTTTGGGAGAGTAAAATCGATTCACACACTAGAGCGTTTCAATTCAATCTGGTTATGGTGTCTCCACACTGATTCACGCTAGTAGAGTCAAAAATGATGATCAAGCAGAGTGTGACGTTTTGCGCTTGGCGCCATACCGTTTATGTATTGATCGCCTTGGCACGCCATGTTGGTCGATAGGCAATGAATGCCAACACCAGTTTACCAGTACAACACACACACACACATAGAAATACCGATGGGTCGTAGCCAACCCAAGTACTTGAGTGACATGAGAATTACGTACTCACACCTATTGGTAAACTCCCATCTTCAATCGCGCATGAGATGTAGATAAAGATCACCAAAGTAACATCATCTTTACTATATAGCTACCCATGCTCAGTGCAAATATACTACACGAATATTTCCCAAATCCGTTCAACTGGGTTTGTATACAATTGTGACACAAAGGTAACGCTTATAGTATTTCTGCCAAGTGATTAACAATCTTAACCTTAGCTTCTTTATAGTCTGTGGGTTCGCTTTGGCATATCTTTTTTACCTCTAAAAGTAGAGTCTCTGAGGTGATATACATGTGAGTGAGTGAGTGTGTGTGTGTGTGACCCACATCTAGTACACATCCTTGGAAGAGCACTGGCCTTATGATAATGGGTAGTTGGTTTTGCTATCGTCGAGACGATCAATCGGTGAGGCTTATCTAACTGTGGGTACAGGGATTCAATTTGCTACCAGTGCCAAATTTTATAAACGAATATAAACAAAAAATTACTCTCTCTCTCTCTTTATCTCTTTAAATTTTAAACAATCTATTTTCTCTTTCACACTTTATCACTCTTTCTTTTTTTCTCCACTCTGTTATGATCACCAAAATAAATTGAGAACCAACTGTATGAGCTACATGAAGGCAAAAATACAAATTTCGAGATACACACATAATACAAATACAAACAATCAACAAATCAAGGTTAATTAAAAATTTAAAATAAAGAGCAAAACGTGACATAACGAAAACTCATACACTGACTTTCACCAAATTGATTTATTGAGATTGCAATCATGCTACAAAAAATCTTGTTTGACTTTAATTGCACACAAAATTGTATAATTACCTCTACTTCTTGTGTATGTGTATGTATGTAATTCTACTTCATTTTGTTTATGAATTGTTGATTTATATGGGATGATTCATCAGTCTTTTGTTGATTCATGAACAACTTAGCAAATACTCTCTCTCTCTCTCTCTCTCTCTCTCTCTCTCTCTAAGTTATTCTTTCAAATACTTTTCGAATGAGCTTATATTTATGTGACAATCAAATAACAACTCTGAAAATTTTTAGAAAATCAATATAAACATTAGTCTACAATATTTTCACAAAAAATAAGTTAGGATAGCAAACCCACAATTGGAATACTGGCAAATATTTTCCCGTTAAATTGGATAATTAACACATTACTCTGCCATTTCATTTTGGGTAAAAATGCCCAAGCAGAGGCTTCACTAGAACACTACATTCTATCAACCTTTTTAAAACACAGCATGAAACTATTCCAAACCAAAACATTACTCATCTGACTTAACCTAACTTGAACTATCCTGTTTTACCAGATCTTGGAGATGAAACAATGTGTTTTTAAAATGACTAATTTGCTCAAAGTGATTGTTACATATATTATAATAACTTGACAGAAAATGGCGAAAAATTTTAAGTTAGTTTCATTATATATGACTAGCCTTTTAGCCTTGTGCTCAAGTTAAAATCCTGTAAAAATATATTAGGTATTCCGATAAGTTTTAAAAGACTCGTTTACTTACTTCTAAACCAGCAGATGGCGCCCCACAAAATTT